>PVKM010003536.1:0-57030 GCA_004027735.1 Carollia perspicillata | reverse complement strand
GGCCGGTGAAGGACCCAGCCAAAACTTATCACCATACGGAGTTTCCATTTCCCTGTGAGAACCACTGGGGTACGTGAGTGGGAGACATGAATGGAGTTGCTCGGTTGTAAAATGGTATTCACATGCAAGAGATCATTGTTATTGTTTCCTGTGATTATTCTGCCTAATAACAAAAGGAAAATAACTGATTTTGACACCCAAGTTTTGCTGTAAATAGGCAGAATGTTGTCATGAATATGCAAAATATTGTGATCATTGCCATACCTAACTAATTGCATTTGAAACATGCTGGCCATAAAATAATTAATTAGCAGTGCAAAAAGGCATCATGATACTAGCTATAAATACTAAACATAGCTAATTATTTCCATCATAAAATGGTCCTGCCAAGTAATTTATGACAGAACCAGCCAAGCCCAGACTTCTCCTGCGGCATGGCCTTTGAGGGCTGTGTCACCCAAGGCTTTCTATTTTGTAATATTGTTGGGACGAGTGGATGCCAATTTGAACATAAACTAAAATGAAACTAATCTAGGATTTTCAATGTTCTTTGAGCCGTTGGGTGATTGTTGTGGAAAATTCAGGCAGATCCTTTTGTTGTTGACATCAAAAGTGGTAGGTCACTCTGGACCTGCGGAGTACATTCTGAGCTCAAGCAAAAATTGATTTCCTTTTTTAAAAAGCAGCTGGCATTACAATGAATAGCCTTCTTTCGATTTTTCTTCTCCAGTGAAGCATTCAGTGAATGCAGGAGGCATAATAGGCTGAAGTAAACAGTGTCAGGTTCTGTTATATCAGGAGCTCTTTTAAACCAAGCAGACAAGCTATCATCAGTGCCTGAAACCCTGCAAATCACAGCAGAGTCGGAAAATGAGTTTGTTTCCTGACCAGTGTGTTGATGACATTTTGAAGAATGGGAGGAGGCGCTTTGCTAATCACTCCGGCTGCCGCATGCTCCATTATGATGCCATCTTGTTAATGAGCAAAAATAATGCACCCGGATAAGGCGGTAATAGAATTAGAGCCTCTGTGAGCTAGACTCAGGACTATTGTGAACACTGGTTCTGCATGAAATGTGTGAGAGAACCTTGAGATTCGTGTCTTGCACTCAGTTGTCAGAATCCTTTGGCCTCATTTTTTCCTGCTGGTTTGAAGCTAGGAAATTGGCCCACGTCAGAACAAAGTCCCTTGCCCTCATTTGCAGCCCTTATGGTGAAGACCTCATGACCAACCCAAAGACAGCAAGTCTGGGTTGTGGCTTTTTTTGTTTCCGCTTTTGTTTTCTCTCCCAAGCAACTGTGGGAAAAACGGTTGTGAAATAGGATTAGGGTGATGGAAATGTTAAAACACATTTATTCATGCAATAGCAGAACCAGGCTTGCAAAGATTCCATTGCACACAAAAGAGCCGAAGGAGCCCAGCATTAACTGTGTTCCGAGAAATATTTCTCTTCCAGGTACACAGCCTTCTCATCTACACAACTGTAACATCGATGCTAGGGACCGCTGAACCCACCTTTGTTCGATCCTGGGGATGAGGAGGAGAGCTAAGTGCCCTCAGTAGCCCCTACAAGTCAAGGCAAGTGCCACTCACCTCCAGCTGCTGAAGCTTTAGTCAGGCTCTCGGGATGAGAGGCAGCCACTGACTGGCATGGGAGCGGCTCCTGAGGCCCCCCGATGAGTAAGTGCCCAGGGCTGAACAGGGAAAATAAATACTTACTGCATGGTGCTGGGGACCCCTTCTTCCTCATCCCTACTAGAATAAAAAAAAAAAAAGCTTCCTCGCCAGGAGGGTGTTTCTAAGCAATCTCACCTCTAAATAGAATGTAATTACAGAGGAAATTAACTTCACAGCTAAAGATTGTGTTGCCGTGATAATTTAGAAGAGTGGGAAGGATGTTTTCTGAGCAGTCCCTAATCTTTTTTTGTTCTCTCTTTTTGGTTATCACTTAACGGTATTCATTAAAACCAATAACAGAAATTGCTTCTCTTTAAATTTCCAACTGCGTCTCGATGTAGTTGAGTTAGACTTTTCTTGAAACAATACATTAATGTCATGCCCAATTGACTTCTGGTGTAAAAGAAATAAATCTCCCATGTGACTTCGTTGCTTGCATCTGGAAACGGTTAAAAATATGCACTCTGTCAGCCCATTGTTCAAAGAACAACGAACAACGTGGGTTTCCTTGTCCCCAATCTCAGTACACTGTCGCCACTCTCTCCCTTCAGCAGAGGAACTTACATCCGCCCCCTTCAGCTCAAAGCAGTGTTTTCCTTGGGAGAACACCGTCTTGGCTCCCCTCCCACCAGTCCACCCGGTCCCTGCTCTTTCACGGACTGGCCCTGTGTCCCCGCAGTTTCCCAGTGAGGCCGTGGCCATTTTTCCCTCGAAATGTTCAAGAGGTGCTAACAAAATTACAGCCACTACGGATGTCATTTAAAATGGTATTTCATCCTAAAGTAATTCATAGAAAAAACAAATCCTCCTCCCTCACTCATAGAGCAGCGCTAAGTATAATTCTTGACTCTGCTCTGCAGAGCCACCCAGACAATGTGAAATGGTATTCACCATGTCTTCAGCTGGGAGGTTGTATTCAAAATGCAGTGGCACGTACTTAGTGAAAAAATGGCAATCAGTGCTACTAGGTCTTGGCCACATCTTTACCAACATAACACACTTGTGTGACTGAATGCCTGGGTCTCAGTCTGTGACCCTCAAGGTCTCAACCTACAGAGGACCCTGACCAAGAAGGACGCTTCTAGACACACTGCAGAGAGTGTTAGAGCCCCTACTCTGTGTGAAGCATTCAAGGCACTTGATGCCCACATTACTTTATTTAATCTTCATAAGTCTGTGGGTCTTGTGCTAGGCTTTCTCTCATTATAACCTCTGTTTTACAGGTAAGGAAATTGCAGCTTGGAGAGGTTCTGATCACCCGGCTGGTGAGTGGGCGCAGTGGTTGGTCTCTTGGAGCCAACATACTTCACAATGCCTGTGTCCATTTGACTTAAGCACTGGATGGCCTGGCACTGCTTTTGGAAAAGATACTATCATTATTTTTCTACTGCCTAATAATTTCACCAGATATGATAACAGCTAATCTATTTCAGAAATGTAAAAGCATACGAAAAGAAAGTTACTTTATCCCTCTAGTGTCAAAGGAAAGTGGGAAGGGAACCAACATTCACTGAGTCTCTGTTACACATATACACAGAGAGAACAACCTTTCAAGAGGGGGGGGTATTTTTATCTACATTTTATAGATGAAGAAACTAATGTTTAAAGAGCATAACAATTATTGATTTCATACAACTCAGAAGTAGTGGAGCCTGACCCAAACCAAAGTCTGGTTTGTCCCAAATCTCATACTGAAACATCAGTTAGGATGAGAACTTCAAGTCCATAAAGTTTGATTACATGAATGAATGAGCAGTACTGTCCCAAATGCAATCCTAAAATTGTTAAATTTAGAGAAGTTGCTATTTAAAGCTTCAAATCCAAAGTCTTCCGAAGAAAAGAGAAGGAAATAACCTTAAAATCATCATTCTCAATTCCTCATGGGAAAAGCAGAATAAATATGTTGGGTTTCCCCATGCGGTTACTTGGCGTTTCATGTAAACCATGACACGTATCTCTGCTGAATAATAGGGAACTTAAAGTGAAAATAAAAAAGCAAACCAGGAAGTTCAGTGATAAGGTCTGGCAATGAAATATGGTTTAACACCTTTCACTGCGGGATTTCTCACTATTCAAGGTCAGTGTGTCCTCTAAAAATCTTCCTGCCTTTTTAAGGAATTAAGCAAATCTGTAAGAGTAGGATACCTCCTTGTTGAGCATTTTCTTTTTCCATTTGTTATTAGAATATTTCCCAGAATAAAGTCGTTGTCAGATGCAAAAATGATATGTGCAGCTTTGCTGAAACAAAAGTGTTTCAGCTGTAGAATACATATCAAGCAAACATCACGGTAAGCCAGGGAGCATTGCAAGAATACACGAGACGAATAAATAGTGAATTGCATTTTGCATTTTAAGTTGCTTTTTATTGAAGCAGTAAACAGTCACATGACCTTGAATATAGCCCTTAGGATTACAGTAGAGCCAACTTTGACAGCAGTCCAAAAATACTGCAGTTCTAGAGAGACAGAAAAGTGCTAAAATTGATCAATGCCCCAGGTAGAGTTGATGAAAGTTTTACATAAGAGGAAATAACTATTTCCACATGAATATTATATATAGAAGTTCATGCCAACTAGCCAAACCAGCATATTATCAAAATGGAAAGTTGACTTAGTCATGAATTATATACTATTACCTAGTGATTGGTTGCAAGATGTAACATCAAGCATTATTCTCCACATAAAGCTGATAGTCACTGAGGAAATTATAAAATGCTACCAAACTCCAAAATTCAGAATGCCTCACAGCAAGGAACAGGATTTTACCATGTACACTTGGGTGATTTATAGCAAATGGTTTCAGAAATGCCCTAGCCGTGAAAAAAAATAAAGTTTAAACACAGTCGCCTCCAGTTTGGAAAGTCTGCAACATTTTACATGCATTATGCTGCTGTGGTCACAAGTATACCTGTCACAGGGCCAACATGACTGGGAGTTGAATTCTTGAACTAATGTGACATAAAAGCCTTCTAGCATTAGCAATTTTCCATCTTGTTCCAACAAATTTTATTAGCATATATGCCCTGTTAAGTGGCAGAAAACTGTTACTGTGGTTGTCTTGGATTAGCAAGGCCTAATGGTTCACTTCTTGCCACTTTAAGAATAAACTCTCACATTTTCTTTCCTATGCAATTCGCTTTTATACTCATTGGCACTAACAGAAGGCAGTGCATGCGAAAAAATACATTCATAAGAAACCTACATTAGCTCTCATTCAGAGAGCTGAGTGGATCCAATTGCGAGGGCAAGGCTGCTTCCTTTTATAGAAAACTCAATTTTACTTTAATTTTTAGAGTAGTTCTACGAGGCAGTAGGCTATCGAATCATCATTGCTTCTGTGTGAATTTCGTACCTTCGAAGTTGCACACTGGAGAGTCTTCCTGGCTGAAGTTTGTTTATTTGTAGCACAAGTACGCCAAGCCAGCAGCCAGAGCATCCCCACCGGGTCCTTCAAGTAGTCTACTCCTCATCTCCCTAATGCATGACCTTTACAGAGAAGAAAGAGAGTTGACCCCTTGGGCATTGTCCTGATTCTCCAAATTTAACATCTCATTTGGAATTTGAAACTACAAATTCCAATCCCTGGATGATCACTCAAAAGAGCTTTTGAAATTCAACTTTGTTTCTCTGGATCGAGGCTTCCCTATCTCTTATGATGGAGGTGATGGATAATGCTGACCTACAGAAATTAATTAGTAAAATTCACTTGAAGGCTTATTGCTAACATCATTATAATTCATTCCCATAAGAGTCATTTGATTATTGCCTTTCTTGCCAATAAAAAGTAAAATAGCTAGTTACTAGTTGCAGATCATTAACCCATTCAATCTTTGACATCATACAAGAATTCTGTACAAAGGACATTAGGATCCTAACATTCTTTCTTCTAGGGTCCATCTCTTCTATTTGCATAGAAAATGCATCCTAAAATATCCATGAGCCCAGCATCAAAGAGCTACAGATCACTGAGGAAGGGCTAGCCAGATTTTTTACAACTGCTCAGAGCTACGAGATATTCTGGAGAAAATTCCTTCACTGTCTGAGACTCTTAAGAGAAGTGCACGGAGCTGAGTAAGAAGAATGAGGCAGCTGCCAAATCTGAAACACTCTCTCCACACGACTGCAGGTGGGAGACTGGTAGCATCGCATGCCTGGAGCAGGTAGTTTATAAACAAACATAGTTAATTATTAGTTAATTAACTATATTAGTTAATTATTTAATTTATTAACCTGACTTCCAAACACGCCAGTGTCCAGGGGGAACAGCTTCTGATGTACTCTCGAACTTGTTCTTCATACAAAGTTTATTTCACATTCTATTGCCAAAGTTGTTGAGATCTTTCCAGAGTAGGCCATAATCACAACTTTTAAAGCTATATTTTCACAGGCTCAATATTATTTGTACGTGTGAGAAAGATCTTTGTACCTATGGTCAATGAGAGTCAGAAGTGTGTTTTACTGGATTAAACTGGATTTATTCATTCCACACAGGCATGAATAGTGAAGGAGTAAAGCTGAATTAAAGTAGTTTTGTAAGGTGGAAAAAATAACACATGATAAAAGTATAAACCATTAATAAGTAGTTACTATTTAATTTTTATTTATTTTTCCTGACTCTAATGGGCCCATTTAGGTCATTGGTATTCACATTACTTTCCTTAGTCCAGTGTTTCTGCAGAACTAGTCAGGGTATAATTTATCCTCATGATAAATTTTCCAAACTCCTTTACTTGGCTTTTCTTTAAAAAATTTCTCTAAGTTTATGTACATTAGCTCTGAAGTATATATATCATAGCTGGAATCTCACGAAGAAATTTTTTTCTGTGCACAGGCCTTACTTTGTATAGGAAATCTAGAACAGTCACCCTTAGGATAATTTTGAGCTTGTGTCTAATTATTAAATGTCAATAACACAAAATTCAAATGAGACGGTAAAATATGACTTAGAAAAAGTGACATTAAAATCTATTGCTGGAAAACTAATCTAAACTATTCTTCACTTCTGTGAATATTTATATATGTATAATGGTAGCAACTAATACTTATAAACTCAGAGAATTTATCTAGAGGTTAAAAAAAAAATCAAGGGCTATCCTAGAAGAAGCAGCATTAGGTTGAGATTTAAGTAAAGTATTTTGCTCAAATTGCTGTTTCTGACTTAAAAAAAATTAAAGAGGTGAACATTAAGCCCACATTGACCCTAAATCACTATGTGCTAGAGCCGAAATACTTTTAAAGGGAGGCATTAGTGTGTTGCAAAAATCACTAGCCAGGGCACCTGGAAGCCAGCATGCACCCTAACTCTGCTATCAAGCAGATCCAGGACTGTATGTCCCTCATCTGACACAAATCTCGTTTCCACAGAGAAAAAACGGACAGGTAAAGAAAAATCTGAGCTACAGTCAGGACTGGAGAAATCTACATATTACAGTGCTCTTTCACATTTTAGAATAAAGTGAAAGTGCACCCTAAAACTCTCGGCATGAAAGAACCGTTCCGGGTTGCTCGTTTTCTCAGGGTCATGTATACAGCTTTTTTTCTCTAATGTAGAAATCCATCAATTCAACAACTGCATCGGATCCCAGTGCTGTTCACAGTGGGTTTCTACTCTAGTTAGCCATTTGGTGCCTGTATGTTCAATACTTTTGTCAGTCTTTTCAGAGTGAGGCAGAAGCCATCATGGAAAAAAAACATAGCCCTGAACTTAGGCAGATCTGCATTCAAATCCCAAATCCTCCTCTTACAAGCTGGGCGTCTTTGGACAGGAACATCATCTCTTTGCCCCTAATTTTTCTCATGTGTCAAATGGACATCATTAGTATTTACTTCATGGAGGTATTTATGAGGAATCTTTCAAATTTTATATTCAAGGTATATTTGTACAACTCAGTGAAGGGGAGCAAAGTTTGCCCCCCCCAAATATGTCTCTTTGGGATATTGGTTATTTTAAGCTGATTGTTTTTAAGAAACAAAAGTCTCAGGGAGAAACTTTAAAGAAATTTTGACCTTCTCCCTAACTTCCTAAAAAAATTCAAAAAGAGAACATGCTGCAGGAAGGGAGAGATCACCATAGATAACTCTAGTTTAATATGAACCAGACAGTGATAGACAGGAAGGACCTAGCAAGGCCCAGTCTGATCAAAGTCCTATTTGTGTCCCATTGCTGAAGACTGACCAGCAAACGTTGGTTTACCAAACATTTGCTTTTCCTGCTCCATAAGAATTGCCTTCCTCCCCTTTGAAGACCCAAACCACTGGCCTTCTTTCTTCCCAGCTCCAGATGGTATATAAGCCTTCACTGCCTGATCTGTCCTCAGGCCCCAGGTTCTTCTGGAACTCTCACACAAACATACATTATTAAACTTGGTTATTTAATTCTTTAGTGTCTCATGTCATCTTAACTATTCGACCAACTAGAAGAACTAAAAGGAGAAAGGGGAAATGCTCTCCTCCCCTTATCAACTATGTTGCACTGAACAAACATAGCTATTATTAGTAAGATAAGATCACAGATTAAGGAAGAATATAGTAACTAAAGAATAAATCAGACCTCACCAGTGTGGCTTACTTGGTGGGGGCATCATCCCATAAATCAAAAGGTCATGAGTTCGATTCCTGGTTGGGGCTCATGCCTGGGTTGCAGGTTCAGTCCCCAGTTGGGTGCATATGAGAGGAAATTAAATAAATAAGTAAATCTGACCTGATCGAAGTTTCTTTTGCATCAATGTTTTTCTCTCTCTGTCTCCCTCCCTTCTCCTCTCTCTAAAACCAATGAGTGAGTACTTGGGAGAGAATAAAGAAAAAGAATAAATCAATTGTTGCATTGGTTTAAGTCATGGAGAAAACTTTTGCCTGAGTGTGTGATGAATTTCACTTTCTAGGATCAAGCTAAGGCTTTTGGACTGATAAAGTTTCCATGAACATATTGAAATAATTTCTAGAAAATTGACCTTTTTTACTAAGTATAAGCAAAGCTTTTTTAAGCAACTTAACTATAAAACAGAAGACAAGAAGAAGAGTAACATTTCCTCCTCATCTGACTTGTTCATTCTCCTGGGAAAATGGTTGCATGCATTACAGATACAACATACTAAGATCTTAGATTTCACAGAAATTGAGTTAACTGCATTTCTGGAGTTTCAGACAATGAGGACAAGTGAAATAGCTTTGGTCTGTAATTCACTTTGCATCTCACTTAGAGAAAAATGAAAACAAGTTAAAATCTCACATAAAATAGCCCTCACCAAAGTGGCTCTCTTGGTTGGGCATCATCCTGCAAAGCAAAAGGTTGGCGGTTCGATTCCTGGTCAGGGCGCACGCCTGGGTTGTGGGTTCAGTCCCTGGCTGGGGTGCATATGACAGGTGACCAACTGATATTTCTCTCTCACATCGATGTTTCTTTCTCCCTCTCTCTCCATCACTTCCCTTATCTCTAAAAATAAATAAGTAAAATCTCTTTTAAAAATCTTATATACAGTAAAATATGAAGTAACTGGAATGAGAATAGAGTTAGACAGGGAGGTTGTATAACATTAGAGGTTAAGATTGTGGGCCTCAGTTACTTGACATGAAAATGTATCTATGGGGTGTTTGAATATTGGCTTCCCTCGGAGCAATTGATCCAAGAGAAAACAAGCAAAAGTGACAATGTCTCTAATGACCTAGTCTCCTAAGTCACACACCATCATTTCCATCAATTCTGTTGCAGATGCGGACCAGCCATACACAGTGTAGGTGAGGAATAAGCAAGACCATGGGAACCAGGAGGCAGGATCGTTGGGGTCATCTTGGAAGCAGGCTACTGCACTAGTATCTTCTTGGAGTTGAACTTGAATCTCTCCTTTTGAGGATTGTTCTGCCCCTTCTAATAAAATGAAGGAATAAATTCCCTTAAATTTCCTAGCATACATCGTGTTTCTTCAACGATGTACTGTATGAGACTGTGTTTTAAAGATATGTAATATGAATAGCACAGACCTAGCATCATACTTAGAGTGGTGAGATGCTCACACCACAGAGGACCCTAGGTAACAGTTGTCATGGCTTCCATCTCCAGCTCTTGCCGACATAAGCACTCATAGACTAGAACAGCAGATTGGATGCAGGTGGGATGATTCACACAGTTTAAAATGTTTTTCCTCTCTTGATCCATTCACAACCCCCACCCCAGTATGTTTAAATCTGTATATAATGCTGAAGGGTCAAAAAGATTAGAAGTGAGGACACATACTTAAAATGGAATTCATTCATAAAATCCAATCCATCAAGGGAATATAAACCTTTACCTGTATATTTCCAGTACTCCTCTACTAATAAAATATAGAAAGAGGGCAACTAAACATAAATTTGATCATAACTATGTGGGAGCATCCAGGCACAAAGAAGAGGAGCCAATGGATTATTGGACAATCTTTTGCAGCTCTGATCAGAGTTCCTACAGGGACATTTTCCACCAGGAATTAGGGAGCTGGGGAAATTCAGTCATTCAGGACAACTCCAGGAAAGTATTTAACATAACTTTTCAAAAATCCACCTTATTGAAGTGTACTTTAGATGCAACAAACCGTGTGCATTTTGAGTGTCCAGTTTGATAAGTTTTATCACACACACACACATACACACATCCATGTCTACCACCACCACTATCAATTCCAAAAATTCCTCTTACCTCCACAACGCCCTCTGGAGCCCAGGGCAGTCAGCCTCTCCTTCCTACGCATACCTAGATGGCCCTGACTTATTTTCTCTCCCTATACGTCAGTTTGCATCTTGTAGAATTTCACGTAAATGCCATCATTCAGTATTCACTCTTCTGTGTTTGGCTTCCTTCATTCAGCACAATGCCCCTTGAGTTTCATCCACGTGTCTGTGCACCAGTAGCCCATTTCTTTTCACTGCCTAGTAGTATTCTATTGTATGAGGACAGGGGACTTGGCCAGCGTAATGGCATCAGCAGTGTTGCACCAGGACTTTGACACAGGTTTGTGTCCATCCAGACGTGAAGCCCTTCCTTGTTCATTACTGGGCTTGCATTATTATGGCCCACATTTAAGGCATGGAGCAACCAATACCCAAGAAATGAAATGAGTAACACAGTGGCCTCTGGCCGGGACTCTTTCACTTACAGCTGCCCCCGAGAAAGTTATCAGGCTCAAATGAACCTGTTTGAAGGTGTTTGCAAACTTTGTGATGGAACTAGAGGAAAAGTATATTTTATATTGCTTTTAGCTCTCTGGTACCAGTACCATTTCCTTTGATAAAACTGTTGCCATAGTGGCAACTGCAGATGAGTAGGAGTTGGAAGGGGTGCATGCTCAGTGTTCCTTTAGTGTATGCCAGGTACAGACCACAGTGGCAAAGCAATCTTCTAGGGTAAATTACAGTGTGGATTTGACACCAAATTTTTAACTATGTTGTTGACTCAAAAGTAGGCTTTTTTTTTTTAGCAAAAAGCAGTGACCTCATTTTCCTTCTGCCTCTTCATTGTTGCTCTGTTCTTTCTTCTGTGAAATAAAACTCGCTAACGTTCGTTTGGCAGTCCTCCTAATCAAACCTCAGCTGGAATGAGGCCTCGGCTTTGGTTATGCTGGGAACTTACTGTCAGTTCTCTCTTTAGCAGTCTCGTCATGTCTTGAGGAAAAATGTGTTTCAAATCTTTGTGGCAGGAAGTAATAACTTTCTGCTCTGCTCTAACCCATCACAAAAGCCACAGCAAACGACTTCTACAAGTTTTGCCAAATTCACCTATGTCATTGATCCAATGACACTGGAGAATATATCTTGAAAAAAAAGCATTCACTACCAGGAATTATGCAAAAGTCTCTCTCCCGATTTTTTTCTTTCCATGTACCAAATAAGAATTGTGCTTTATTCACAGTGCCAGCTGGTTTTAGCAGAATCTACATTTTTCTTAGGAGTCTTTTGTCTTGTTATACACTATCATTGTCATATACATTGCTTTTCATTGTCAAAGAGAACTGTGTGCGAGCCCAAAAGAGGCACATTAGCAGTTTCACGGTCAGGGACTCACCTGGTAGTCACAGGCTGCACCCACTGCTCAGGGGCCCCGGGAAGCACTAGTCACGTGAGGTAGCCTGGCTCCTTTAGCAGTAACAGACCACTTACCAAATGTCTTCATCATTTCAACACTGTCACACAACCCCATTGGCAAAGGCTCACTTCTCCCACAGACTGGTAATATGATAAACACCCATGGAAAACACCTGTTACCAACATTCCAGTCTTGCACAGTGGTACTATCACAACCCATGAACCCATTAAAGAATGAACAAAGTCCATGACCTGCCAAAGTCCGTTAGGTTAACAAAACCATATTCCCAGATTTCTATAAGAAAGAAGGTCATTTGTAGGAAAGATTCAACAGAGAGACGAGAGTTGGAAGTTCCCTCCAGAATTCGTAGGCAGCTGATGATATTCACTAAATTTATTTTTTCAACTGATTACCATTCAGATCCCAGCCATGATTAGACGATGAGGGTTGCTGACCATTATTTCCATTTAAACCATGAGGATTATGACATTAAAACACAATCTGTTATATACAAATGATATGCACTGTACATCAAATTATTTCTTAGAACCAGGTTTGACCATCTGTGCAACATTCATTAACAGCATTACCAGCAATACATGAGCCAGAAAGATGTGGTATGTGGCTAAGAATCTAACTTGTACCTGAATATAGGTAACATACAAAGAAGGACTAAAATTGTATATATTCCTCAGAAAGTTATTTTAAAAATTATCTTCAATCAAATATAGTAAAAACATCCAATGATCTCCTTATTCAACCAGGCAAATTATTTGGATTTATTTTAATATAATTTCTTTCTAAAACCTTTTCAATTAATATCTAAAATAGTTTTAGTCATTTTCTCCCATTTGTTGCTATTTCTCATGACCAAGAAGAACTAGAACATTTATTTATGAATCTCTCTGTTCAACCTGGAGAAGTGTTTCTTAAAAACCATAATTCAAGTTCTAGATTAATTTGGAATACAGGCAAAATCCTGATGCTGAATTTTCCTTTTCTTTAAGAGTTTTTTCTAAGTCTCTGAAACTTGTTATTATAAGATTTTTATAAAAATGATATGTTTCCAGATTTTTTGATTGTCAGAAATAGATCCAATTCAGAATGGGCCTATTTCATTAGAGAGCCTTTGCTAAACACCAGTCTCTCATGCTGGTTTAACAAATATGGCAGCAATTAATTTCCTTTTCCACCTTCTCACCAGTAATTGTTTATTACACAGAACAATTTTTGAACAGTGACTAAACTCAATGAAATAGATCGGATATTTTTTAGTACTTACAAGGGTTCAGCACTATTATAAGCACCTTCAACATTCTGACTTAATTCTTTCAACACCCTATAAATAGTACAATTATCTCATTATCTCCATTTTACTGACTGGGAAGCCGAGGCATTGAGAGGTTAAGTAACTTGCCACCAAGGCCCTGTGACTAGGTTGATATGAAGCCAAGAGTTGAATCTGGGTAGTCTGGCACCCAAACATGACCTCTTAATACCTTTTTCATATTGACTTCCTTCACCCTGTTGGATACAAATATCTACTAATGACATAACTATTCTACGTATGTTATGGAAAAATGGCTTTGGGAATATCCATCCAAGTAGAGTGAGTAAACAAATAGACCGTTATAGCAGAACACTGCACTGCAATACACAAGAACAAACTATTGAAATGCACACCGACATGGATGAGTCTCACAGACATGACATTAAGTAAAAGAAGTCAGACATAGAGTGCATACTCCACAATTATTTTTAGCATTCAGAGCTTTTCAACCTTGGCACTATCGACATTTTGAGCCAGCTAACTCTTTGATATAGTGTGTTGCCCTGTGCATTGTAGGATGTTAGTGGAATTCCTGGTCTCCTCTTACCAGATGCCAATAGCACTCCCATGGCCCCCACCATTATGACAACTGAAAATGTTTCCAGACATTGCCAAATGTCCTCCAAGAGACAAAATCACCCTTGGATAAGGACCACTGATTTATAAAAGCCCAAACCTGGGCAAAGCTGGTCTATGGCATTAGAGATTAGAATCATGCTGACACCGGAGAGGCCCCACTGGCTTGAGTGGGGGTATGAGGGGAGCTGCTGGGAATATTCTAGGGCATGGTTTGGGTTGCAGTTATAAGTAAAATTCATCAGACTATATGGTATTTTATTTTAATGTTGGCCTAGGTGTAGAAGCAAAAAAGCTTCTTTGGGAACCGAGAGGAAGATGAAGAGTCCGTGGAGGCTGCCAGGAGGGCAGGGTCCTGAGTGGGAAGCACTTGAAGAGCAGAGTTGGCAGAAGAGAAGGCATTCCAGCGACAGCAGGCAGCAAGAGCGAAAGGCAGAGAAGCAGGATCATTCTTTATTAAGAAATTTTACCGGGTACTCTTTTCCTGTGAAAATAACCAAGGGAAATTATTCAAAATGCGTGCCAGCATCACGGGCGTCTAGGTGGTAGTGTTGGGTCAATGCTGTGCTCACTTGGGGATGCAACAATCACCATTAGGTAATGGTGAAAATTAAACCTTTGAATTAAATAGAATAAAAAACTACTGGGCCTTTCAGCTCATTAGCTCACTATTGCAGTATTCCCCACTGTCATCTATTCTCGCTATTTGTCCAGCCTCGCTCTGTTCCCAGGAGGTGGATGCTTCCGCTGCACTTTTCATAGGGCTAGTCGAAGTAGGAATAAAACTCTCCTGGGAAGTTCCCTAATGTTTTTTTTTTAGCCATCATTTTCTTTCGGGCTACTAATTACTGTTAGTTGCATTATTCGTCATCATCCTTAATTGAGCATGAACAATGGCTCGACATTGGAGGGAAAATGTTAAAAGAGTCATTTTATTTAAACCAGAGGATTTGGAGCCGACTTAAAGAGGGAGACTAATGAGAAACAGCAATTCTACCAAAGGTAAGGCTGCCACTGCTACAGCTCCGTGGCATGCAGACCACCCTGTGAAGACGGGGAAACACATCCTGTGCCACATCTAGTTCTGAGAGCAGGAGGGCCAGGAGACCAACCCTGGGCCAGGTGCCGCCGATGCCAGTGGAGCACACTCTTCCGCATTATGGGTGGATGCGGGGGGAGGGGCAGGGTGGGCAGGGAGAGATGGAACCTAGAACGTGGAGGAGAGTGCAGCATTCCCTTACATGCCGCGTTGTGGTACTTCATGTTCTGTACAGAGATCTAAAACCAGTGAAGAACCTGGAGGGCAGGATAATCCCTCTTTAGACTCTGGTATTTTACATGATCTCAGGCTTCTTTCTCTAGAATAGCTATGTGCTCACATTCCCTGAGTAAATTGTTACAACAGAGGTTTATTTGAATCATAGTCACGTCTTCACATTTTCAAGTGTTCTGTATCTGTTCGAGTAATTTTAGCTACAAGTAAAAGAATACCCAGTGAAGAGCGGCTTAGGCAACACAAACATTTATCATCTCACATATTGGGAAGCCTGCGGGCAGGCTGTCCTGAGGGTGGCAAGGGCTGCCCTGTCGGCAAGGATGGCAGCCCTCCCTGTGCTCCTGCTCGGGCCTCCCCAGAAGGGTCTGCTTCCTCCGCGGTTATCAGTTGGCTGTCACGGCTCCCAGCATCACAACCCCAATAAATAATATCCAAACAAGAAGCAAGGAGGAGGGCAAATAAAGAACTTTTCCCGGTATCACCCACTCTTTTATGAAGAGAGAAAATTTTTTCGCGCAGAATCCTTCTGACATCATTGGCTAGAACTGTCCTAATTTAGCCACTGGACGAAGAGGAATGAGCTTTTCGTGACCACCTTAAATGAACACGATCCATTCCACAGTCACAAAAGCAGAGGTCTTTCACTGAGAAAGAAGATGAGCAATTCACGCCCTGGGCCAGGTCCTGACATTGTATTTATCATCCTCGAATTGCCTCCATTTTACCTGCAGTTACGGTGTGTTTCACCATATAAACAGTGGTCCCAGTGTTAGATTATTAATTAATTCAGCTAGTCTCAAAGTGCAGACCTTACAATAGAACATACACCTAAGTTACTTTTTAAATATTCAAGGTGGCCTTGGTGCCATTTGTATGCTTACTCATTTGACAAATACTAATTAAATCTCTCTATAGGTCAGGCACTGCTTCGGATGCTGAGGATATAGCTGTGAACAAAAAAGACAATAATTGCTTTCTTCATGGGATGTGCACCGGAGTGGGAGAAGATAGGTATTACTCATAACAAAACATATTGCACATCAGATTGTGATAAATGCCATGAAGAATAGCAAGGAAAGGACAGGGAGTATGGGAGTGGGAGTTGCCATTTAAATTGGGTGCTTGGAGAAGACCTCATGGAGAAGATGACATTTCAGTAAAGAGGGGAAATAGCTATGTGGGTGTCTGGGGAAAGCATGGTCAAGGCGAAGGGCACAAAGGCTCTGAAGTGGTAGTGACCCTGGCATGTTTAAATGACAACCAAGAGGCTCTGGCTGGAAAAGAGTCAGGAAGAGAGGGCAAAGCAATAAGGGATGAACTTGAAGAGGCAGTAGGTTCAGCTCAGGCAGGGCCTTGAAACCAGTATGAGGACCTTTGTCTTTTACTGTGAGTGGGATGGAAAGTGACTAGAGGATTTGGGGTAGAGGACTGACATGATCTTTCTTGTAAAAGAATCACTGTGATCGCTTTAAGGAGAATCACCTATAGGCACGTTAGACAGGAAGTGGAGAAATGGGTTAGGAGACTGTTGGATAACAGGAAAGTTAGTGGTTTAGATCAGACTGAGGATAGTGGAGGAAGGACTTTGCTAGTAGATTAGGTGTGATATGAGAACAAGAAATGATTTTAGGATGACTCAGTGTTTGGAGCTTGAGCAAATGAAAGGATGGAGCTTTTATATACTGAAATGAAAAAGATATAAAGGAACAGTCACGGAGAAAAGCAGGCATGTAGTTGTGCATATATAAAGCTTGAGATGCTCATTAGACACTCCAATGGAGATGCTGAGTACGCAGTTGCATGTATGAGTCTGCAGCTCAGGGGTGAAAATGTGATCCACATACACGTGGTGTTCAAAGTTATGAGGTTCAGTGAGTCAAGGAGATCATCAGCACATACGCCGAACAGAGGGTGAGTGATCCAAAGACTGAGCACATTCCAGGCAGGATGCGACCAGCAAAGGTGATGGCAAAGAAGCAGTCAATGAGACCTGAGGAATTCTGGTACAGGGTGGTGTCTTAAGAGTGTTGCAAGCAGAAAGGAGTGATGATGTAAAAAACTCTATAGATAAGTCAAAATACAAAATGGGAATCTGGAGAGTTTGGCTTGAGGAAGAGAGAAAAGTGAAGCAGTTTCTACTTGTTGCAAAGATTAAACAGCCGTGAAATCTTATTTAGATTTTATTGACTAGGATGTGAATCATTCATGATTTCCTATAATTATCTTTTCTCTTGGTCATTCTAATATTTTTGCAGACATTTAAATTGCTCTCAACAATATTTTTATGCTTTGCTTGAATAAAATCTGATTTAGAAAATCTAATCAATTAGATATTTTAGGCCTAATCATTGACATTATAAATGGACTCTTGCTCTTACAAAATGATGAACCACAAATGACAAGCACGCTGAGTTAATTTTTAAAATTTTACTTCTCTGTTACCTTTCAAAACCCATCTGCTGCCTAAATCGAGACGCAGAGGCCTTCCTAATAGAAGACATTGAATTTCTAATGGAGACTTCTGCGGTGACAAATTCATCACGCCTGAAGCATGTCCCTGCAATATTTTATTTTGTCGTTGGTTACACCTGTCCAAGCTCAATGATGTTCACAAAAGCCAAAGGGCATCATTTCGCCTGAATCAAGAGCTTTCACTTTCCAAAGGAGAAAGAAAATGTCAAATGACTATTTAAATTTAATAATCTAAACTCACCAAATGTTTTGCTCCAAGAGGTACTTTTTAATATTGGTCATCATTACATTTTTCTAAAATATTCAACTTTGGAGTAACTCTATACATCACTTAACAAAATTGGATTAATATCAGTATGTGATGATCAAAACCTAAATATATATGGGAGGTATGCTCTGGGAACTATTTGAAATAATCCTCTACTTTATGTTATCCTATTTTTCAAGTCTGGTCTCTGCGATGTAGCTATTTTTCTTCTGCAGCTGATATAACATTTATGTCGGGGGGAGATTTCTAATTTTACTTTGCTGGTATATAAATGTGTCATTTCATACAACGAGCTATTTTTCTTTGTTGTAACTTCTTTCTCTCTGTTTTAGCCTGAGGCTCTCCTCTTTATTTGATCAGTATAGTTTATATCATATTCCAGGCAGCACTTCTTCCCAAGAGAAAAACAGGGTTTCAAATTGCTACTCGTGATTCCTAAGGCAAACTGAAAGGGCGCTGCTTGAATTAATGTTTTCTTTACTGTTTTTGGTGCTTATTGGTTTTATTTCCATTAGCTGATAGATACATTTATTTTCTAGCTCTTAATATTATTCTTTCCCTACAGCTGTCAATTTTTTTGGCTTGAATATTTATTGTGAGTGGTTAAATAAATATAATCAATGGAAAAACAATGCGATAACTTGGTGGCAATATTTGCATTAATTTCTTAATAAATAACCAAAAGGTAGTTGGGGTGTGCGGAGTTCAATTTTCCTTTGGTTGGCTCATGAAATGGATGCTTCATTTCAGGAAAAGAGTTTGGTCCTATGTTTTCTATCACTATTCACAGCTTATAGGGATTGTTACATTTACAATTAAAATAAAAGATCTATTTTTAAGAGCATTTCCATGCATGCTTCCTGACAACACTATCTTATGTAGACTTAAATGGGCCTTATTCATCTTTATCACCCAATTTAAAGGAAAGCATGTACCATTGCAAAACATGATGGAAATATCCAATTACTTCCAATAGTGCATTGGTTTCTCTTACTAGCCAAAAGCAGAAATAGTCCCAAATGCACCCCCGTGATAAAATCCTCTAACTGAAAGAATTTTAAAGATAAAAAGTTCAGTTTTCATCAAATGTGAATTGCAGCTAAGAGAAAAGGAATCGACATGGACATTCTTAGAGTCGAATGTGGTCAAGGTGGAGCCGAGAACAGGAAAGGGGACCCAGGGCGCTGCTCACGAGGCCTAACAAAGTGTGTGGCAGCCCTTGTCCTCGGATGATGGTGAATCCGGGTGGGGTCATTTCCAAAATGAGTAAAAAGTTCTGTCCTTTCTCATGCCAGTCTTGGGTTGTGTATTATTGGTAGCAGTAGTTTTCATGTTATCTCATTTCACCTGTCACAAATCTACAGTGGGATTTTTAAAATACCTAAAGCTCCCTATATTTCCTGCCTCAGTAATAATTTCTAGAATAGTAACTAAGTAATTCAAGTTCATCCAAGGCCTATGTTTCATAGCCATACAATGCCAAATATACCTTGACCTTGACCTTGACCTTGACCTTGTGCTGAAATGCTAAGCTCCAGCAACAAGGGTACAGTCATCTCATTACAACACATTTCCCAGTACGGATTGGGATGTGACCTGTATCCAGACCAAGTACCGCCTATGCACAGGGTAGAAAGCCAGATAGATACCTGTTTCAAGAGAATCCATTTAACCCTAGCACCCACATCAACTTAAGGCTTAATTTGGATGATGGATGAATTGCTCTTAACCTTTCTCCTTAATATACCATAATTTATAACTACTCTAAAGGTGTGAGTACATTTATTCCTCCTCTGTTACCTTAAAATGAAATACATTGATAGGGAAGTGCTATTGTGTTTCACTTATTGTAAATTAAAATAATAAAATTAATGTCAAGTGTCATTTCAGCATATGCTTTATTACCATGGTAACCCAAAGGTAACTGAGTTGGTAAAATTGCAAATTATATATTCAGCTATTTAAAGTCGTCAATGAACTAAAGTCACTTCATCAAGGTTCTCATTGCTTGTGCTGTTTAATCAAAACGACCCGATTAAAGTCAAAGCCAAAAAGCCAGAAGCTCCCCTTTCCTGTCTGGCGTGTCTGCCCTCAGGTTCAGCCTGGGTCATGGCTATAGGTTACATCTTATAAACATATTAATAGAGATTTGTTTCCTTGAGGGAATGGCACAAAAGTAATTTTACTCACAAATACAAGACAACAAAGGCTGATTTCTTCATTTATCCCTCAAATGAAAATACCATAAAACCCAAAATGAATGTGCTTGCTGCAAAGAAAAACTGGTAGAGCCTTTCGACTATACACCCTCAGTCTAGTGAACTTCGCCATGGGCTACTCTCCAGACTACGCCATGGTCGGTCGGATTCGGGTAAAAACTGGACTTCTGGTCTGTGCCCTTCCAGGTTGAGTACATAGCACAGGGCTGTCTCCAGCTTTCTCTATTACCCAGTCCTTCATCTTACCTGGGGCAAAGTCCTAATGTCAATCCCAGCATCTCCTTGGTGCCTGTCAAACAACACTCCCCTTTGTGATCCCCAAATAAGTCCATATACAGCCAGGTGTGCCATGCACTCTCCCCCACTTAATTCCTAAAGGATGCGCACTTCTCCAGACTGTCTTCAACAGCCACTTAAACATACTGGACTGGGTTTCAGAGGACATGGAGTGAGTGAAGTGAATTAACCTATTGGTCTTTTGAGAGTTGAGCTATGCTAATGAATGGGCAAAGAGATGGAGAATTCCGTGTTTGAAAATATAGAAGCATGAGCCCTCGAATTACTGTTTGCCTGTGAGATTTACATGAGTAATGCTTATTAATGTGATCTTAATATGAAACAAATTGACATAAGGCCTCTCTCTTATCCCCAAGTAGCTTCACCAGCAGATGGAAAGAGCTCTTCAGCCACTCCTGAAATACCTTGAAAAGCCACAGGCATTGTTGCCCTGGCAACATTCTATAAGAATAAATCTTGACCCAGATGAGAGGGTAAGGCAGGTAATGTGGAATTTACAAAGCAGAATGAAGCCTATCCAGAAAAAGGCGGTTCAACTGTGCTCAATTTTAGGTCTCTTGTTACTCACTCTGGGCAATACTTGAAGCTACTCTGAGTCTCAGGCTGAGTTACTGTGCCATTCGCATTAGGCTGAGCTCTCTGCACCCATCCTTCATGGGCACAGAGATATGGTACAACCCAGCTCTGCAAGATGAGCTCCTGGCTCCCCCAGGTCCATGTCTGAAGTGCAAATGGGCCAGCCTTAGTGACAATTGGACACAAGGATGAGAGCTCTCTGAAGGACGTGAGAGCTGTCGTCTGCATGAAGAACCTGCATACACCGCGAGCACACAGGCCCAGAGAAGATGGCCATATGTGGCATGGAAATGCCGCCTAGGACCTATGGCACCACAGTGATCACTGACACGCTGGCCATCAAGGATCCAGAGACACTTCCTCCCATTGCCCCAAGGTCACGTGCATCATCCAGATGGCTTCTCAGAGAAAGTGAAAAGAAGGGCACGGAACTTTGAAAGCATAGGTTGTCCCTGAGTCTAACAGAAAGAGACTGAATTATCCAAAGAGACTTTTTGAGTGTTTGCATCAGATCAGACTAAGTTTATCTGACTAGACTAAAATTTGGCTTTTGTTCCTCCAGGTGGTGTGTAGGGTCTCAAGGGGGAGAGCAGATTAGTTAGAGAAAAATGAAGTTATATCTTCTCTAATAATCTTTTGAGTTTATGTGATTTTGTGATCTTGCTTGTCATGTGTCTGTGGGCATGTAGGTATTACACAATACACACACACATGCACACACTCATAGTTACGTAAGGAAAGAGAAGGAGAGAGACTGACTGGAACGATACCAAAATTGGAAGTGATTTGTTCTGCATAATAAACTTATGGAAAATTTTGTTTTGTCTTTCTGTCAATTCAAATTTTCTAACTTTAGTAGAATAACCCTATTTTTATTATATATTTCATCTGTAAATAAGAATACACTGCTTCTCAGGAGGTATCACTTTTTATATTCTAGACAGTCATTCAACCTCCTACCTGATGCATTCTATAAAGTGCCAAGGACAGAGGTCAATTTCTCTGGTTCACCTGGAACCTGACCTGCCACTGACCACATATGAACTCTGATATGAAAATGACAGTGTAAAGCCAGCACTAACTCAGCTCACACAAGTGTGGCAAAGACATATATCTCCATTTATTTATTTTGCTGAGTAAGCAATCTCTGTCTAGGAGTAATCTGCCACTGGACACTACCTGGCCATGCATCTTCTAGAAATTCTTTTTGCTAAACGAAGTATCTGGGGGGAAGAAGACTACATTCTGAGCATTCTCAAAAGTTTTCACCACACACCATAGGCCCAAATGCGAATCATCCTAAATATGCACACAGTGGTGTCTCAGAGCTCAAGAATAAATGCAGTCAAACTAATTTTGCACTGTTTCTGCCTCGTCACATAATGTAGTGCTCCACAAAGCTCTCATACTTTGTCATATGCAGACTTAGCACCTGACCCTCCGAGATACGAAAGGTGCCATGTTTCTACCATCCACAACTGCACTTGTATGACATAATCAAGACTGTCATTGCATTTGTAGAGATTTCACCCCAACAGAATGGGCTCAGCAGAGCATCGGGTATTTGGGGAAATTAGATTTTGTTTTCATATGTTATAGTCTCACTTTCATTTTTTCTGTAAATAGTGCCACAGCCCAACAGACCCCAGAAAACATATCTAAGATGAAATCTGAGCCATGTGCTACTAATCCCTGAACATACACTCTTGAAAGATAATATGTAATACTCATTCCAAGTAATTAAAGCTTATTGGAATCTTCTTTGATTCTAGAAGTGGAGAATCCAAAAGCTCTTGTCTGACAGGGTAATGAGGATCTGAAATGAATGGTATTACTGACGAAGGTCTTTAGAAATAAGTCATATCATATTATTATTAACTACAAAAGCTAAGTTTCTAGAGAGTAGAGTACACAAATAAGTTTTTAAAGATTTTATTTATCTTTAGAGAGAGGGGAAGGGACAGAAAAAGAGAGGGATAGAAACATCGATGTGTGGTTGCTTCTCACATGTCCCCCCCCCAATAGGGAACTGGCCTGCAACCCAGGCATGTGCCCTGACTGGGAATGGAACCAGCAACCCTCTGATTTGCAGGCCCGCGCTCAATCCACTGAGCTATACCAGCCAGTGCACATGAAATAATTTTTAAATGTGAGCAAGTCAGTATTAAAGTGACAGAGGGCTATTTCCAAGTGGGAATAATAAGGGATAAAGTATAGAATAAAATGTAAGAATGGGTAAGACAATTAAGGTGTTCCTTCATTGAAATGTTTCAAAGTATTTTAAAATGCAATAGTTCACTTAATAATAGTTTGTGTTATTGCTTTTATCTTCTATCTTAAGTACTACGTGAGAGAAGAAAAATGAATGCAGGGAGAATATTTTGATGTTTTGAAAATAAAGTATAAAATGAAACAGTTCTATTTACTTGGGAAATGTTGCTCAAACTAAGACATCACATATCTTTCCAAATACTTCAGTTGCTCCTTTTTCTGGAGTTCAAATGCTGTATCATCACTGAGAATGCCATCCTACAAGAACATACAGCCCGGCAAGTTTTCAAAGGCAGAGCACCTACATGGTCCAGTCCCGTCCTTCATGTGTGGGCTAGGAGAGTTCAGGGATTCCAGACCAGCAGCCAAGCACCTGCCACTGAGTGCCCACACAGTTCTGAGATATGCTCTCTTTCTCGGCAGGAAACAAGGGGGCAGATTTTACTAAATATGCACCGTCATTCACTTGGGAACAGCGCATGAGCACCTAGTGTCTATCTGGCACTGTGTTGGATGTTGAAGATGCAGGGGTGAGCAAAACAGGCACAGGCCCTGAACTCATGAAGCCAAACTAACCAAGCCAAAAAAAAAAAGGAACATATTTTAAAGAACTAAAAGAAAGTAGACAGTTGTAAAGGACAAGATTTAAGCAGTGGGCAGGGACCAGGACATGTTTTATCATTATTCTAGGATCAATGTGAAGCCATTTAAGGATTGTGGGCAAGTGGGGCATGTGTATGTGTAACATGACCAGATACACATTTTGAAAGGATCCTCACCTGCAGTGTGAGCAGTGTGAAAAGTCTGGAAGGGATCCAGGTATGGGGAAAAATACTATGGCAATTGTTCAAAGAAGAAGGCTGGGTGTTTGGTACTTGGTATCTTGGAGTCAACTAAATGGATTCAAGAGATCTTAAGAATGTTTAAAAAGGGGGCTGGGGGTAGGGGACATGGTGATGAAATACATGCACAGGAATGAGATCTTTTATATCTATACTCTAAAAGAATCTCCAGGACAGCCTTGGGAGGTTGATAAGAATTTTGTCTTTATAGATATTACAGGAAAGACTCAGAACCAAGCATGAAGACAGTAAAGGACAAGTTCCAGTCAAGATGGCAGAGTAGGGAAACACTGTGCTTTCTTCTTCCCTTTAGTATATCAAGATCTCAATGAAATTACAGAATGATCAACCTGGAAAACCAGACGAAGACTAGATAAACAGTCATCTTAGCTGCTGAGGTCTTCCTGAGGCACAAGGGGTTCTAGTCTTCCACAGGGCTCTCCAATCCAGAGCACCAGTACTGGGAAGAGGAGCTCCTACAACATCTGACTGTGAAAAACTATGGGGATTCTGTCCATCTGGATGAGACAGAAGGCTGCCAGAAACCCAAGTGCATTTTTAAAGGGCCCATGCACAGACTGACTCAGCTGCAGGCACTCACCCTGAGATCCATCAGAGGCATGGTTGATTGGGGTGCCAGAGACATAAAGGAAGAGAGTGGGTTGTGTGGCTTTCCTGCAAGGGCTGGAGGGACAGCTGCCATTGTCCCTGTGTTGAGCCCTCCTCCCACACAGATGGCAGCTGGATGTCATCTTTCCTGTATTGAGCCCTCCTCCAACATGGCCAATTCTGAATTTTCATTAATCTGGTAAATACCAGTTGCTCCACCAATTGCTTCATTAACCTGGTAAATACCACTTGACTCCCTGACTTCACCTACCCCAACTTGAGTGCTGCCTGAAGTTCTTTCAGTGGCTGAGCCTCCCAGGCAGCTGGTAGGCAGCAGCAAGCCTTGGGGTGCTCTATTGTTGAGCAATCCCAAGCTTGGTACTGGTGTCAGCCAGCCTCATTTTCAGTGTGGCCTTTCCCTGGTGTCTCCAGACCCTGTATAGGCAGCTACAGTAAACTACAGATTACTTTGTAGATCCTACCAGGTAGTGCTGGGTGGAAAACAGGCAGTGGCTGGCCTTGGCTTGCACTAGAGCCCTTCCCAGAGGCTCAAGAACCAATAAACCAGTGGCTGGCTTCAGACCACAACACATCAGCACCCAATTAGCTTGGTAAGTGTCATACCCAAAGGATGGTCTCAATAAGTACCAGAACCCACTGGGGTGAATCTTGCTCCATGGGGAAAGCCCCCATGCAATGGTTTGTACACTGTGATCATGGCCAATACTCAGAGCCAATCAGCATGAGAATCAACCCACACACTAACATGGCAACAGCAGGCAAGGCTCAACTGCAGCAGGAGAGCACACAAGGCCACACAAGAGACATTCCTGGAGCACTCGGCCAAGGTGATCAGGGAGATCGCACCACTGAGCCCCACAGGACACCTACTATATAAAACTGGGAAATTGAGCAGATCTACCTAATACATAGAAACAAACACAGAGTTGCAGCCAAAATGAGGAGACAAAGAAATATGTCCCAAATGAAAGAACAAGGAAAATAAAAAAGAAACCTCCAGAAAAAGAACTAAACAAAATGGAGGCAAACAATCTACGAGATAAAGAGTTTAAAACACTGGCTATGAGGATATTCAGTGAACTTAGTGAGGACTTCAACAAAAAGATACTGAACAAAAGAATGAGTCAGAAATGAAGAATACAACAACTGAAATGAAGGATACACTAGAAGAAATCAACTGCAGATTAGGTAAAGCAAAGGATCGAATCAATGATTTGAAAGAAAAGGTAGCAAAAAACACCCAGTTGGAGCAATAAAGAGAAAAAAATAATTTAAAAAGTTAGGATACTTTAAGAGACCTTAGGATAAAATCAAGCATACCAACATTTGTATCATAAAAGTACCAGAGGAGAAGAAGAAGAGATTGGGGACCTACTTGAAGAAATGATTAGAAACTTCATTAGCCTACTGAAGGAAATAGATATATAAGCCCAGTGAGCACAGAGAGTTCCAAACAAGAAAACCCTAAGAGGCCCACACTCAAACTCATAATTAAAATGGTAATGGTTAAAGACAAAGAGAAAATCTTAAATGCAACAAGAGACAAGCAGCTAATTACTTACAAGGGAGTTCCCATAAGACTGTCATCTGATTCTCAATAGAAAATTTTCAAGCCAGAGGAATTGGCACAAAATATTCAAAGTGATGAAAAACAAGGAACTATAACCAAGGCTACTCTACCCAGCAAGGCTATCATTTAAAATTGAAAGAGAAATAAGGAGGTTCTCAGAAAAGGAAAAGCTAAAAGAGTTCATCACCACCAAACTAGTACCACAAGAAATACTAAAGAGTCTTTATTAGAGAGTAAAGTGAAAGAATATAAATATGAATGATGAAATGCCAATTACTACACACCTATCTATAATCACATTAAATGTAATTGGATTAAATGATCTGATATAAAGACATCGAGTGGCTAAATGGATAAGAAAACAAAACCCACACATATGCTGTGTTCAAGAGACAAACTTTAGATCCAATGATACATCAAGACTAAAGAAAAAGATGAAAAAAGATATTTCATGCAAATGGAAACAATAAAAAAGCTGGGATAGCAATACTTACATAAGACAAAATAAACTTTATAACAAAGGCTATAAAAAGAGACAAATAAGGACATAAGACATAGAAAAGGAATATACATTATTTTCAAGTGCACATTTAACCTAAATTATTTATAATGGCCAAGAAATGGAAGCAACCTAAGTGGCCATCAACAGACAATTGGATAAAGAACGTGTGATACATATATATGAAATATTACTTGGCCATAAAAAAAGAATAAACTCTTACCACTTGCAGCAAGTGGATGGGCCTAGAGAGCATTATGTTAAGTGAAATAAGTCAGACAGAGAAAAACAAATACCATATGATTTCACTTACGCATTGAATCTAGAGAACAAAATAAATGAACAAACAAAACAGAAATAGAGTCATAGATACAGAGAACATTTTCATGGTTATCAGTTGGGAGGGGGGATTGGAGGATGACTGAAAAAAGGTGAAGGGATTAATCAGCACGAATTGGTAATTACAAAATATTCACAGGATACAAAGTACAGCATAGGAAAAATAGTCGTTAATATTTTTATCAATATGTATAGTGCCAGGGGGTACTAGACTTATGGGGATAAATGTCTAACCACTAGGCTGTACACTTGAAACTCAGATGAAATAATATTGGTATCAACTGAAACTGAAAAAAAAGACAGTAAACGACAAGCCAGATTTCTAACCCAAGTCAGCCTGAGTTACTAGCTCCTTATTTTTTTCAGTGGATTCATATGAAGCAGAACATGACCTTTAACACCCTCACCAAACGCATGTGTTTGTGACCATTCTCTTGCTATGTCAGTCATTCTTATTTCTCTGTTCTTAGCTTTTGCTCCCAGAACTAGCCCTTATTATTACACTTCCCCCACTACTAGGCAACATAATCCTTCTGAAATCCATGTTCTTGTAGCACCATATTTTTAAACCAAGATCCCTCCGTTGGTTTTCTAAAGGATAACCAGAATTCTTTTTCCCACTGTGCTTTATACAGTTTCCTTTTTCTTCTTTCTCCCAAGTCAGATAGACAAAATTCCTTTTCTGTAGCACCTATTGGTTTGCTTTTTATATACTAGTGAAAATAAATTTGCCTTTTAGCTTGTAGTCTTTCTCCCTCCTTTGACTAATAACTATCTCAACAATTTGGTTCAGTTTGGGAGGCTATTTCACAACTATATACAAAGTCAAGGTAGCAAGTTACATCACATGAACTTTCTCATGGTCTCCAGTGTTCCTCCTCCTTTTATTACCTGCTTCCACATCTCGAAGACTTACTGACCTCAATCCTTGACCAGTAATGTCACATGTAATACTTTTGTGCTCTTTTAAATTTATGACCCAGCCAATTTTCTCCAGGGATTAAAAACATTTATTTTTTTGGAAGCCATGGAGTACATTTCCTACTGCGTGGAGAGTTGTGGCAGCTATTCTCAGGTCACCAAATACCACCATGTGAACTTTCGGATGACCATTTATCTTCCTGGGCCAATCTGGCTCATTATATGTCTAGGGTCAGTGAGGGCGAGCATTGCATGGGTTTAGGTAATGGTATGGCCATGGCCTGCCCCCTGAGACCCTGCCCACTTCCCAAATCAGCATGTCTCTCAGACCTACCTACACTTTTTCAGATTAAAAAAAAAATACATAGCTTAAAAGACATTTCTCACATCTTCCCTTTGCATAACCACTCTATGAGTTTTTAATTGGCAAAAACAACCCCCCTCATTATAATCAGATAACCCGTTTCCCCATGCAGGCAATCAGTCACCATCCCTTTGAAGGTCACAGTGATAACTTCTTCCTTGGAAGTCCTTTAGCATTTACTTTCTAGATCGGTGCTTCTCAAACTTTAATGTGCACTTGAATCACCTTGGGATCTAGTTAAAACCCAATCTGATTCATTAAATCTGGGATGAGGGTTGAGATTCTGCATTTCTAACAAGTTCTCAGGGGATGCTGATGTTGCTGGTCTAGGGACCACACTCTGAGTGGCAAAGCATCCTATGCATGGAGCGTATGCTAACTTTCATGCAGACAGGTAGTAATAACATGTTTTAGAGTAAATACGGCAATACTGCACAGTAGTTACTACAGCCACTCACTAGCAGCATGAACTTGGGTGAGCTACATAATCTCTCTCCTCCAATTTTTCCCCTCATATATAACCAAAAAATAATATTACCTACTTGACAGATTCTTATGTCAATTACATGAATAACTACATGTAGAATGCTTATCACAGTACTTGGCACATAATAAATGTTCAATAAACACAGGTTGTTACCATAATCTCATCATTATCAACATGCTTCGATGACATTGTAAATTTACTAAAGTCAGAGATTGTGTTTTCCATCAGGCTGAATCCTCAGAACCTGTCGTGCAGCACCTTTTTACATGCTGATAGGGTGTAGAGGGGCTGACAGTGATTTGGTTGGGTGGTTCTTGCATTGCTCTTCATCTGAACAGTATTTTCCTATAAAACCTTTAGATGGGTAATTTTACTAGGGAGAACCCTCCCACTGTATTTTATTCACTTAAGGAAATGGGAATTACAGTGATGAGTACATATCATTATATGTAAAAATATAAATGATGAATTTACATTATTTAAAAAAAATGCATTTAGAGCATAAGTTCACCTCTGTTAAACCTGTACAGTAATGGGTGTTAATTAAATGGAGTGAGGGCAAATGATGTCAGAGACAGTGCCCAAACAAAAACTATTTGTAAAACCATGTAATACATATCTATGGCAGTGAAGAGCACAGTTAGAGAGGACAGCGGGGTGACCCTGGGGCAAGCGAGATGACCCTCACACTGGATAGGGGGATGTCGAACTGATAGTGCAGTCGTCAGCTCATCATTTCATTCTTTACAGCCACAACCAACTGAAATGAAAAATGACACCAAGTCACCCCCACCTTCATGGACCAGTTTAGCCCCAGGGAAGCAGCAGCCACTCATTGGCTTATAAGCTCTGTTTCAGTTATCTACGACTGCACAACAACCCATTCCAAAACTCAGTGACTTTAATGAGTTAAACAACAGTTTATTATTTATCATCTCTTGTAGTTCTTGAGTTGACTGGACTGCACAAAGCAGTTTCCCTCTTGGGTTCTCCCATGCAGTTGCAGTGAGATGGCAGGTGGGGCTGGACTCATCAGGAATCAGGCTGGAGCAGGCCCTCTGAGAGGCCTTCCTCACTCCCGTGCCTGGTGCCTCAGATGGCTGACAGAACCAGGGGGTGCTCAGGCACCTCGTGTCCCTGCAGCCTCTCCACATGGCTATCTTGGACTTACTTCCTCACATGTTGGTCTGACTTCTTAGGTGGCAGCTGCACTCCCCCAGGAGCAAGCATTCCAAGAGACCCAGGGAAAATCTACCAGGCTTCTGAATGAGCCGTCA
Source organism: Carollia perspicillata (assembly GCA_004027735.1). Taxonomy (NCBI): domain Eukaryota; kingdom Metazoa; phylum Chordata; class Mammalia; order Chiroptera; family Phyllostomidae; genus Carollia; species Carollia perspicillata. Next base: position 27,089 of record PVKM010003536.1, on the reverse strand, counting down.
GTGCTTCCACTTCATTCTATTAGCCAGCCCAGGTCAAAGGGTAAGGCTGACACAAGGGCTCAGTTCCTGGAAGTAATGCTTCATGGGGAAGGGAGCTATCTTTGGAGAGAAGCTACCGCAAGCCCAGAAGTTCCTCAGGGAAGTCTGGTCCCATGTGTGTATGGGGCGGTAGGGGTAAGGGGAAGACATCCAATATTTCTCCAGCACAGTCTCTGGTAAACATCAAATGGAAAAACAAATCAGAAAACACATTTTGCTAAAGCCTCTGTGTTTGTTCGATACTCAAAATCTTTGGACAAAATCATCTATTAAGAAGGAAGAAAGTTTTGTTAGGATCTGGAAATTCACAATCCAAACAAAAGGCATTCTAAGGCTAGGGAAGGTATGAAACAGCCACAACAGGTAAGAGTTGAAAGAAGCCGTCTTCTCCCTGGCTTCCCCTGGTCTTAGATGAATAGAATTTGGATGCCAGGAAGTTCATGTCTTCCTAAATGTTTTCCCTGAAAGAAATGTTTAGATGGCAAATACTGTGTGAATGTATATTATCTTGTCACATGAATAACCAAGTAAAACCAAGAAATAAGCCCAATGATGGAGGATGACCTTATTACTATACAAAACTGTTTGATAAAGAAGTCGCATAGGAAAGAAAAAAAGAGGTGCCCTCCTCCCTTTATCTTCTAGACCCCTCTCCATGTCCCAAAGGAACACACATGGAGTCCTGGATTTTCGCGAGCACACCCAAGGACTCACGAGTCACAGCCTCGACTGAACACAGACTCCGAGTCACTTGGCCCAGCTAGACGTTTTCTTTTTCAGCAATGATTTGCATCCCTTATCTTTCCCTCCCATTCATAAGTGGGATAATTAAAACGGACTGGGCTTCCCCTGGACGTAAAGTAATACATTCAGTACACTTTCCAAAACTCTCTTATCTTCTTTTTGCCATAAAACAGGGACTTGGCATACACTGTTGTTTCTACTGGTATTTATCCTTGGACCACAACCAGCTGCTAAAAGGTGGTTAGGAAGGTCATAACGCATTAGGGATAGGCTGCTCCTGGGTTTCTTCAGTCTCATACACACAGGGAGGGTCTCATGCGTCATTTCTGTCACGCGGTGACAGACTATCTCTGAGAGTTGTTTAGAACTTATAAAGCGTGCCTCTATCACTTCCATTACCTCTTGCTGCCCAGTCACATCTTACGCTTCAAGAAACTGTGACTTTTGGACTCAATGGAATTGTCGCTGCCTCCCTGGGCTCAGGCATAAGCACATGACCCAGGCAAGTCAAAGAGAGTATTCTGTCGCTTAGCCATAGAGAAGGGAGCCCCGGAATCAAACTAGGAGAATTAGATCTATGTGGATTCTGGGTGAAAGAAGGTCTCTCTCTCTCTTTTGGGCAGTGTAAGCTGAGAGCTCCCAGGGGCATCTCTGACACATGGGGAGTAATCTAGCCAAAGAAAGAAGCCAAGAAAGTAGAGTTGAGATATGAATGGAAAGATGCCAAGTTTCATAATATTATTTAAATTTCTGGATCACACCACACATAAAGCCACATACCACTGGACTTTGCAATTACATAAACCAGTAAATCCCCACACACACTTTTTAAAAACCATTTTAGGATGGGTTTCTGTCATTTGCAGCAATAAAGTCCTGAGTAGTACACAACTGCTGTAGGTCAAACCAACCAAAGCATTCCATCTACATAACGGTACTATCAGTGAAGACCTGGAAGGGGGCATTATTTTTGACAGCACCACGGGGAAGAGTTTGCCAATCCCTTACAGTCAAGAGAGCTATCCGAGCATTTCGGCTACCACGTGCATAAACTGGCTTGGGCATTTAGGAGTCTCCTTCTCCTGCCCGTGCACCTGTTATTTGTCAGTCTCAGGATTCTGGGTCCCAGGGCCCACCCCATATAGTTTCAACAAACACATTTCAATAAAGTGATTACTTACAGAGGGGTGAGCAGGATTGGCAAGGGAGGGAGCACCCAGACTAGCAATAGTTGGGAAGGCTTAGTCATCCTGCATTACACATGTTGAAAGGCATCTAGGATCCTGGAGAGGCTGCTCACAGGAGCTGTGACGGTGAAGGGACCTGTGCCAGAGACACCGCACCATGGCAGAGAAGGAGCAAGGGAAAACGACCGGCCCCTCTCTCCTTCTGCCCTTCGATCTCTCGCCAGTACCTTTCACTGGCAAACCCAATAGAAAGCCAGCTGGCTACAGAGCCAGATGACGCGGGCAGAAAACTGCCAGCCCCTCGGGCAGAGAGCAGAGCAAAGAAAGAATCCAGAATAGGATGAAACAGAACAACCAGGAAACATATTCCTCTGCCAGTGTAATGTTTAAAAAAATTATGTAACACCCTGAAAGAACCTTTAAGAAAGGGAGGTCTATTTGTTTTCGACCCCTGCCCCCATGCCTTGGTACAATGCTCACTTTCCAGAATTTTCTTCCTGTCTTTGTTCATGTGAATCTATACTGTCTCTTCTGAGCTCGTTTTAAAATTTAAAGTACATTATTCTCTTTCCCACCGTTACCACATAAACCTCTTTGCTCTATATTTTCTCACTTGTTCCCTGGATAGCCTTATATACTGAAGACACAGAAGGAAATAGAAAAGGACCTTAGAAGCTCTGAAGATAGGGTCGGGAATGACAAAGAACTTTAAATGTTTGATGTTCCTCACACTCTTTGAAGAACAAATGCACCCGAGTGTATGGCCTTTAACAAGATGAATGCACACGCTAGGATGTTTTGCTTTGTTTTCGTGACTTTTCAACATAAATCTTCCGGCAGACATTTCTCCTTAATACATACAGTACCTGGGAAATTGTTTTTTGGCTATAAAAATGCATTAACAGCTCCAAAGGAGCAATTACACCCTGTATTGTAAATGCACATTAAGACTAATACACCACACTTATCTAAACCTCGATGAATTCAGGGCTGTGATATCATGAGTCCAAAGGTGACTCAGATTAGTTCAAGAAATAAGACCCCAGGGGGAGAGGGCTTGCCTCCGTTGTGTCAATTGTAATGATACAGGTATAAAGCAAAACCTGATCCTATTTCATTGCTTTTTAAAGGAGCCCCAGCATTTAGAATGAGGCTGCATGCACAAAGGCGTGTTTATGCCAGCACATCCCCACGGTGAATTTCCGCAAGCTCTCTCACGCGGCTTAGCCGCTCGCCTTCGGAAATCATCGTGTCTCATGCAGACAGCAAGTCAATTACTGAGGCTGTATGCCTGGTTTTAGAGTAGACTTTATTTATGACCCTTGTTATGTCTGGGATATGGGGGACCCTAACCATAATGTGTGAAATCAGATTCTTCTACTGTTGCATTACAAATCTCATTGGATGCAGTGAATTGGCTTTATTCGGGTCCATTCTGGATGAACGAGAAGGGAAATATGGATTTTTTTTCACTTATATAAACAATGAAGACTTGTTAGGGACTTGTTTCTGATGTTTATGGATTTCTCTTTAGTGCATACAGCCTATGGAAAATTGTTTTTACGCAATAAACAATAATTGTATTTGGGGACACAAAGGTACTAGTGCCATATTGCGTTCAGACTACTGATAAATTTCCCTGGCCTATATATTTTATCTTATGCAGACATAAAAATACAAAGACCAACAATAAATTTCTCCACCTCCACAGCAACCTTCTCCTCTTCCACTTCATTTTCCACTACATTTCTCGATTGATATTACCTTTTTAAATTGCTAAATATAAATATTCCACAATGAATGTCTGTAATTAGGTTGTCTGCTCCCCTACAAGGACTTGTTAGAAAGAGAAAGGGCTTTAATCTAAAGCAAACTAACAGAGCTAGAAGTTAATTAGAAATTAGCCATATATCCTGGGTAAATCATTTATGCTAAGCCATGTGTTACTGTAAGAATAATATACATTTACACTGACTATTGTAAACATAAAATAATTAACAATAAAAGGGAAGATATTATCCCTTAATAGATTCCTTTTGCCAAGACCAATTTAATTTTCTCTCTCGTAATACTGAATGATAACCCAAGATCTCCGCTTTATAAATAAAGCACAAAGGCCCTTTTATAATCTTTCTTCAGTTCTCTTTTATCCTCTCTGTTTCTCCCTTTCTTCCTCTTGTAGAATTGTAGAACAACAATTCTACAAGCAGAATTCTTGTTCTCTGATTTATATAGCCTCTTAGCATACCTTTCATTCTCCTTCCATTTTTCTTTTTCTTTTTTTTTTTTTTTTTGTTTTGGTCTTTTTCTCTTTCCCTATTCTTGCAATTTTTTCTTTTAATTCAAAACTGGATAGACACTTAAAATCTCACCGAACATATTTTTCGCCCTTCCCACCTGGTATCCGGGCCCTTTCTCTCCTTTTTCCTTTTATTCCTTTTGGTATCCAGCTTCTGTACAAAATGTTTATTGTTTGAGCTGCTCAGGAAAAAAAAAAGCCCTAAGATATACACAGAAAATGCAGTGCATTTTACTTCTTTCTCACTTTCCTTTCTATCCTATTAGCATGGGCGTAAAGGCCAAATGGGTCGACCCTGGAATGCCCTTTCAACCCACTTACAGGGCCTAGGAATTCAACTCGAATGCTGACATGTACACTTGGTTCCTGTGGTGAACACATACATGTAGGAGGATTTCACAACATTCCTTTTGGGAACAGAGAATGTGCATTCATATACTTCTGCATGCATAATCAGTATTAAATATAATCTAATGAAGTGTCTTTGTGTCTAAAATGCCGTTACCTGAGGACTCTCCTTACAAAACGTTCATTGAATTTTTTTCCCATTCATGTCTGGCAGCAACAAATACTGTGCAGCTTTTACATGGTTGGTGGAGGTGTTGTTAATGTGCTCTCCACATCCATTTAAATGCAAATCTTCATGCAAATCATCACTTGGAGGAGGAAAAAAGAGAGAATGTTTTTAGTGGAAGACAAAGCTAGAGGGATAATAGAAAGCCTGAATAAGGGTGTCAGTGGAGGGCCACACAATAAAAACCTCCTCTGCATGCAAATGAAAACACATTAACGACAGCACAGAGGATTTCTCAATAGGTTCTTACAGTATTGTTGTATGTAAACATGATTCCCAGCAGGTGAAACAAAAGGAATGGATTTGGAAGGAATTTGCACATGTCTCTGGGAGAAGTAAAAGGTCAGGCTGGCTGAACAGAACAGGCACTTGATTAATGTCCAAAACATCAACCACGGACAAATATTTATGCTTCCTTCAGAAATCCTAAATTTGGAACCAAAGAGCTCATTGTCCAAATGACTCGATTGTTAAATAATGCTGTGGGGCTAGTGTTTCAACAGAGAAGCAGGAAATGAGCTGGGGTAGAATAAATATCATTGTACTTGAGAAGAGCAACTCTGAGGCTGCATTTGGCTCTGGGGAGGGCTGGATTGTAATCCTAGGGAAATTCCCAATTTGCACTATTTGCAGAGGAGGCGTTACATCAACAAAGGTTAAGTGCTGGCATTAAGAAAAACAGAGTGGCCCAGAGTTTCCCAGTTATTTCTATTTTAAGTACTTCTCCAAGTTTCCCTTGGATGCAATTAAAGGAGTTGACAAGAAACCAAGACGTTGCAAAATAACAAGGCCAAAGGGCTGGTAATGATGTATGAAGGGAAAAAAATGATCTGTTCATATCATATATTTCCAAATGAATAAACCTATTGGTGACACATGTTGTTACATTTGAAAAAAAACACTTCAGTTTTCTTGTAGGTTTATTTGCAATTGCTCCATTTGACGGCACCAATAGAGCAATGAAGCTTGGAAGGCTTAATTTGGGCACAGTTTGGAAGGATTTCAATAGACTTCAGGCAGTATTATGTGCTCTTTAACTTGGAGTGGCTTCATATTTCTTGGAGAGTACAACTGGCTAGAATTACCACTTCTGATTTCCTTGGCCGTGTACAGTCCAACCGTCTCCCCAACCCCCACCATCACATTGCCAAAAGGAAAACAAATTTTTGTAATGAAAAACCTGCAAAAATTAACTCTATGAACTTTATATTTTCCAACCATGAAAATGTTTTATCATTTTAAATGAATATTCTTTTTTGACAGCAGTTCTCTCGTTTTATTTATTTATTTATTTTGAGGCAGCATTAGAAATTCTGAGACTATTGTCTACTTCTCCACTCACTCGACCTGAGCTTTCTGTATTTGCATGCTTTGTGCCCATGCATTTCAAACTCTTAAACTACAGAGGTGGATGAATTCTGCGAAAGACTTGACTCTATGCAAAATAACAGGTGAAAACAGAAAGAAAAAAATTAAAAAATTACTTTTTCTGAATGTACAGAAGCAGTTAAGGTGAGGGGAAGAAGGGAAAAGCAGACAATCTGGACATTGAATAGACTCCTAGTTTTTCAAGCATTCAATTGTTCGGTGTAATAAATAATACAGGGTTGGATATATAAAAAAAGAGAGATGTACCTATTTAAATTGTTAACTCATATAATAATTAATTAAATATAGCTCATATTTAAGCTATTAAACATATTTAATCATTAACTTAATTATTTATTAAAGTCATTAAATATTGCTTAAATTATTAAATATATTTGATATTATCTATAAATTTGTTTATATTAATGTTTTTACTTATGTGGCACCTTCTTCACAGAGAACAGGCTAGGATGAAGATTTTCCACAATTTTTAAAAAGTCCAGAATTTTCAGTGATATAATCCAACAAAGGTCTATTCTTACGCACAAAATACACGCTGTGGGCTGGGATAGTTTCCAATGATCGCCATGCAGTGACTCAGTCAGCCGGGCCCGTGCATGATTCACTTGCATATAGCTGCACCTTCTGAGGCCGGAGGCCCCTCTGCTACCGCAGTAGAAAAGGAGAGCTACAACTCCAATTAAGTACTTTGGCTGGCTAGTGACCCACATCATTTCTGCTTATAGCCCATGGGTCAGAAATAATCATATGGTGACGAGAGAAAGGTATGATCTTCCCATATGCTCAGAGGGTCTAGAGAACCCAAACTGAGTAAGGCTTGGAAGTCTCCAGCGCAGAAGATGACAGTAGTACTATGTGTGATCGTTCTCCTTAGAAAACCCCTAAGTTTTAGTTAGCCCCTTGCCTATGACACTCAAAATTCTTTATGCATTATATTTGTAAGCTTTTCCATTCTACTTCTGATGGCTTATGAGATCATTGAGGTTAGGAAACACACATCTGCTCATTTTTATACCCAGCTGACTTTGCATATAGAGGGTACTCTGTAACTATTGATTTGACTAAATAAAGCTATTCTTTCTCAAATAATTCTGAAACTTTCCCTGAAATATTAGGCCACAACCCTTGGAAAATTACCCAATGCCTGAACACACAGAGTTCCAGGGAAAGGCAGAATTCAGTGGCCCAGCTGGACTGCATCAAAAAATAGTGCTAAGTGTATTTTCCAATTAAGGTATTTCACATTTCTTCCTTTTTCTAACAGAAAATAGAATGGACAGTTTTAGGAAAGAGATGCTGTGTGGTGCTATAAAAATAACACCGGACTCGAGTGTGAAAAATTGGGTTCTCGCCCTGACACTGCCCTTTACTTGTATAATCATATCCACTCCCTCAGCCTCAGTTTCTTCCCGTGTGAAGTGATGGGTTTGGAGCTCTGAGATCCGCTCCGGCTCACAGATGCCATGCTCTAAGAACTGTGCAACCTAAAGGAATTTTTACATAATTCCTTCTGTTTTTTTCCAGATGATATCTGTAAAAGAAATAACTTTTAGAAATAACTTTTAGAAATTAGATGCTAAAAGTGCCACTCCTCTTACCACTCCTTCCTGAGCCCTTTTTTCAATTCAGTACACCGTTCATTGTGACCCTTGGTGATTCAGCCTCCCTTCCTCCCCCATTAGCGCTTAGCTTAAATTTCCCTATCCTGACTTTACACCAAAGCTTATTGTTCCTATTTTCCTTTGATGCAGAAATTAGCTAAGTTCTATATAAATACATTTGGCTAAAAAATTGTAATCCCCCAGTACATGGAGCCTCAATGCCAGCAATTCCCTGCATGCTTTTGTGGAAGCTAATGGCGCCAAAACAGCCCCCTCCTGCTGAACAGTGGTAGCCAGCCTACTGGGTATGTGACACAGGGTTGGCCAATAAGATGCTCCTGTCCAGGACATTAAATCTTGGCCTTGTAGCAGCACAGCACGAGAACTGCTTGGATTCATTGACAGCAGCAAATATGATAGGAGCATCCTCATTAATTTGGGGGTTGGGGGACATCAGTAGCAGAAACCCTGTCCTCCCGTACTGGTGGGAGCAACAGTCTGGGCAGGCTGCTTCCGCTAAAGCATGGTGACGGGGCTTCCTGATTCTTGACCCTCTTGGCTTCTGTCCATTTTCCAGTGTTTTAAGCAAACAGAAGAATTTATTGCACAGCTCCAGCAGGCCTCCGAATTGATAGGAGAATGAATGACCAGGCTTAGGAAAATGGACAGAAGCCAAGAGGGTCAAGAATCAGGGAGCCCTGCCACCATGTTGTGGCAGAAGCAGCCTGCCCAGAATGTTACTACCGCCAGTACTGGAAGACAGGGCCTCTGCTACTAAAGGGACAAGCGTCTGTCCCCAACCCCTAATTAATGAGGATGTTTCTATCATAGCTGCTGCTGTCAGTGAATCCAAGTGGTTCTTGAGCTGAACTAAGAGGCTGCCTCTGGTTCAGCCTCTGTCCCTTGCATGGTCAGATCTCCATGCAGGTAGCCTGCCCCTTGCTCTTTCCTCTTTCCAAATCCCATGGAACTGTGTCCACTGGAGGCTGGAGGTCAGAGGCAAACCCCACGAAAAGGAACCTGTCAGATGTAGTTCCCAGTTTTCCAGGCTAGCCTGTCTGGGAGGACATGCTAGAAGGAATAAGTCTCAAGTGAGACAGCCAGTGAAATCTGCCGCATTGACCTCTGTTACTCATGCTCATTGGTCTCTAAACCAGAGGCACGGTTGCAAGGATATTTGCTTGTCATAAAATAATGTGCTTGTTCTTAGGAAATCACCATCCAGATTTCATCTTAAACACATAAATCAAGCTCCCATTGGAACTCTCTTCCTCTCCAGGCAAAGATCATCAGGAAAATTGGCAAGCAAAAATGTCTCAGCAAGAAAACAGGAAGCCTTGCGCAGGAACTGCCCTTCTCCTGAATTTTCTGGACGTGTGGATTGGCATAAAAAAGAAGAGAGGCCCTGGCAAGGCCACTCAGTTGGTTAGAGCATCACCCCAACACACCAAGGTTCTGGGTTCGAGCTCCCATCAGGGCGCATACGGCTACCGATAAATGCACAAATACATGAAACAATAAATCAGTGTTTTCTACCCCCACCCCAGATCTCTCAAAATCAGCAAATAAAAACTTTTCAAAAAGAGAGAAGGGGACAGTCTTCCAGTTTCATGAAACAGAAATTCTGTTAAATACTCAAGGCAGAGCCAATGCCTTGATCCCAGAGGCAGGACTTGTAGGTAAGTGTGCTGAGAATTTAATAACAAAGCCACCTGATGGGCAAGACTCCTTTTAAGCTCCGTAAAGCCTATGCGGGATATCCTCGGATCGCAGAGAGGAGGACAGCTTGGTGCCAGGGGAGCAATCAGACTGAAGGAAGGCAGCGAAGTGTGTGTGCTTTGTTCCTAATCTAGACTCAGGTGCTTGCTTTCCACTCTGTCCTGGCCCTTCATGTACATACCACTCACTGGTTATTTTACTTTTGTTTCCCCTTCTTGCTTGCTCCAGTTTCCCCGTGATTAACAAGAAACAAGTAATAAATGAAGGGCTTTCACCCATGAAGCTTGAAGAGCTATTTGTTTGCTTGCTTATTATAGTTCGATCATCAAAGGCCTTCTGCGAAGACACAAATCCCAGTACTAATTCTCATGAAAATTCATGGCCTCATTGGATATTGTTATCTCTAAGGGAAGCAGGACACGTGACTCGGAGCATCGTCCTGCCCTTTCAAATACAGTTGACCCTCTGCTAATCATGGTTGTTAGTCATTAAACCAGAGTTATTGTAAAGTAATGTTTGTTAATTGGAAATTAGAATCCTCAACTAAAGCTGCCTTCATCTTTAAAATCATGAGAATCCGGGTACAAATCAAGCCTCCACTGGAAGCTGGCATGGTGGGTAACCATGAAATTCAAAATGACATTGCCATCCTAGAAAAACCTTCGGCCTACTTTTTGCTAAGTACGACCAGGAGAGAGCTTATTTCCTGTTTGAAAGGGGGAGCTCTCCTGTTCACAGCGAGATTCCAGGAACACAACTGCAATTTGAAAATGAGAACAATCTATTATTGCGCATTGTAATCATCCCTTCCTGGAGTTTGACTCATCTAAAAATTTAAGAAACTTGAGCAAAACAGTCAGGATAGGGGATCCCCCAAGGGCTGGCAAGGCCCACTTGTATTGTTTCTCCTCACTGAACCTCCGTGTGACTGTTTAGAAAAAGCACCAGAACTTGGACAGGAGCTGAGACTGAGGCATGTCAGGTCCTGGAAGCCGTGTGCTGTTACCCCTGGATGGTCTGAGGCAGTGCACACTCGTTCCAGCTGCTCTAGCCAGATCCCTTCACACTACCAGGAATTCCCCGAGCTTCCCTTCTGCTGTGACTCCTTCTATAGGAGGTGACACAGGCAACAAAGGTGAGAGAGCAGGTGACTCCCCTCTCAGGGATGGCACTGCCCTTGCTGAAACAGAGAATGCTTCTGGCTTAGTCCGTGTGTTCTCCCTCCTACAGTCTCTCCTGGGTGTTCGGCTTCTGCACCAGCCTTGTCTCCTTCATCTGAGCTTGTCAGTTTTTTCGGCTCTCTGGGTCACTGCCCACCTGCTCAGACTTTGCAATCCTACATGGCTTTCCCTTTGACATCTACTTCCTCCCAACGGCAGCCTGCTAGAGTCTTTCCAGAGACCTTTTCTCTAAGCCTCGCACTCTTATCTCCTTGCCTGTAACCCTGGCTCTCCAGTTCTGTTTTGACTATAAACCTCCTCTCTGTTGCCAGCTTACCCCCGCCCCCCCGCCAGTATTTCACCACCATGCCAGCCCTCCAACCTCCGCCAGGCCAGCATGCCTTGGCCTTGGTTGCTCAACATGAATTAAAATCCCCGTCTATCTTCAAAAGTAGCTTTTCATCTAGCTTAACCCACACATTTTTCACTGACTTAAGGCTATGATCGCAGCTTAACAAGAGTTTATACCGTTGTGCACTGAGCACCTGGTGATAAACAAGTAGATCAAAGGTAGCGCACCCCATCTGCACATGCGGTTTCTGATAGACAGACACATCTCGAAGAATACTTGTGCTTTAAAGATTTAGCGATTCAAGGAAATCATACCGCTTCAGATGGCTTCCCTTGTTTATGCTGATGTCAAAATGGACAAGCCATTCTGAGGTCCAGGCACCCTTCTTTCATGTCACCTGGCCTCACCTAACTGAAAGGCTTGCTGGAAAGTGTCGTGTCTGGGGGACCGCTGTGCAGCCGCCAGTTCTGTGAAAGGATCGGAAAAGTGTGATATCAGTGGGCGGCCAGCAGTCTCCTCCACAACCTGTTACCGAATTGGTACCAACTATTCCAGTAATTCTGATTTCACTGTATGCCTCTCACAGGGTTACAAATTATAAAACTTCTTAAATGAAATCACCCTTCTCCTTCCGCAATCGATAGGACTTTATAATTTTCCAGACTGGTCCACTTATTTTGTCTCTCGATGCATTTGCTAATGGAATTTTGAGACGCTACATGGCTTCACATTTTCTCTACATGGCCTCATATTTTTCAATAAAAAATAGCTTTTGAAACCAGTATAATTTCCGGGTGGCCTGCAGATAGTCAGATTTTCAAAAGCCTTCGATTCCATTTTTACACATAAGAAGGCAACATACAAAATGACAACCCAAGTTTATTGCAAACGGTGATGATTACATTCAACATCTAAAACTCTACTGAGCTTCAGCAGGCTCGTCTTCCAAGTTCACCTTCTGCATATAGACTTCAGTCTATTTTATCTCTAACTCTAAAAATAAAGTCTTCCAAAAGGAAACCTGGAGAACCAGGAAGGCTTTTTTGTCTTTTTGTGACAGACCAGCCCCTGTGTTTCATAGCATCCCATGTGCTACCTCAGCTGTCCAAGTGCTGGAAGAAGCTGAGGATCGAGAAATCAGATTGGAGGCAATCTGTAGCACCAGGCAGTATTTACTGCCAGGCAGCTTATTTCGAATGTGCCAGTTAAAAAGAGCCAGCACATCTATTACAGAAAACAAATCCTGGAAAAGAGACGGGGGTTGGGGGAAGCAGGGAGGAATGGAGACGCTGCCAATATTTTAAATAGCTCTGTGTGACACTCTGTGCTCTTGTACCAACAGAAAAGGAGTAATATTGATGTTTAGGTAAAAGCAGTGACATTCGGAAATAACGCAGAACTGGAGGAACTGTTGGGGCAAAAATGGTCGCACGACCCTTTGGTAAAGACCCAAGCCACCTGTGACAGAAGTGCTCGTCACGGAGTGGAGAATGCTAACAGCCATCTCGGGAGAATCCAGTGTGGTCAGTTTCTACATTCATTCCCTGGAAAATTATGAGCCAACGTTGGGAATGTGTGGCAATCTTTCCCCCAGAAAATTTTAGAGATAGTGCTATAAATTCAAGAATAGTTTATCTTAATTTCACTTCCTAGAACATTAGCAATTTACCTTTGACCAGGACAACTATACCACATGATCTGCTCACCTGAAAATATCTGAATCTTTCCCACCACCCTGGGACAGTGTGAGATTGAGCCCAAACAATGGGGGGTACTGAATTTTCCTCTTGCCCAATGGGGCAGGCTCAGAGACAGATTTCATTGAACTTGGGATAGACAGTTTACATGGCATTTCTTACACATCTACATAAGATTCATACCCACTAAGATAGAGAAACCAAAGAGTGGAATATCATTGGTAGCTTTATGAGCTCTCTTTGCCTTGCATTTATGTAATAAGACTTTTATACTTTCAAAATGATCAAAGCAACTTCTCCATGTGATGATAGGCAAAAGAATTGCATGAATGCACCCGGATAGACAGGGGAAAAAAGAATAGCTGGTCTGAGAGAACACACTACCTTCTGAGGTGAACAAAAAGCAATTTTTAAAACATACACCCAAACAAGTATTACCAGAATTGCCGATTACAGATTGAAATGGGTAGGTGGTCACAGCCATCTTTGCTCGTCTCCGCCAGTGGTTTTCCCTGTGGTCTCCGAGTGGCCCTATGCATTCCTCCAGCTGCCCCGGGAAGGGTGCTGGGGCTTGGGTGGGGACCCAGCGCTTGACTCTCCCTTTCATTCAAACTTTTAAGTGTCACTGCTCTGCTTTTCTCTGTTGGATTCTAAATATAGCATGTGGTTCACATGGTTTCATTTGAAGAAAACTCTGCTGCTCAAACAGTATTATAAACCACTTTTAGAGACTGTTATAAAAAAAAGTTCCTTCCAAACTCCCTCATCTCTGGTGGCCCTAAAATGGTAAACGAAGTCCCTAGGCAATCACTGGTAAGCCTGCCAAGTGTTTTCACACTAAATGGCGTTAGCACTTCCAGCTTAACTCGGTTTCTTGCCTTTATATTCAGATTTCTATTCTAGTTTCATATCCAAATGTCAAACAGTAATAAGGATTTCATCTAAAATGAAATACTGTTTGTTCCCAATCCATAAGATGCTTTCACAGCACGAGAGTGGAGCTTATACCAATTTGGTAGGAATGTAATGTGTTATATACACTTATCTCTAGCTTGTACATAATCTTAGAAGAGAGGAGGATCCTGTGTGCCTGCTAAATAGAGATTAGAGAAGATAGATGTAAATGCTGGTTTTCATCATTCTTATTTAATAAGCAAGAACAAGCAATTGGAAACATCTAAGGTGCTTTCTATATTACATGGAGGTTAAATGCTCTCTGTTTGAGCCACATTGCATTCTGCTTTCAACACGCCATGAAGCAAATTTGCTAAAATACAGGCCCCTTCCTTTAAGTCCAGTGTTGTTTATTTTTGCCAGTAATGTCAGGCTATTCTGCAAGGTTTCATTCAAGCACAAGTAGAGGAGAATCTGTAAAAGTTCAGTTTACAGAAGGCTAAGCTTCCCGATTTTCTCAAAATTAAAAAAAATCGAAAGTGAAGAGGAAGCTAGTAAGCTTTTTAGACTCCAGCACTACTTGGGAACCTGAAAGGTGTGCTGGAATGTGGCATCTGTCCCTTCCTGGGTGCTCTGGGCTCTGGTACAATGGGCAGGCATCATGCCCAGTATGCAGACTTTCTCAGAACCCTCTTGGGGCACCTGGCTTCTTCCTCACCTAACCCCCAACATGAGAAATGGCTGCATTAACCCCTACTTTCTTAAGCAGTAAAACTTAGCATGCCTCATACTCCTGCCCCTCTCCCGCCACCACCAACCCTCCATTCCATTATGCACCGTGTCGTGTTCCATTCTCCTGCCCAAATGGTCCTCAAATTATTTTACACACCAGCCTACCTCACCCCTGGGGCCACTACCCTCATTGAGGCTTTTGTCATATAGTAAATGGACTACTGGGACAGATACTAATTAATCTTCCTACTCATCATCCCCACGTCTTTCAATTCGGAGTCTGTGTTTATCATAGTGTGATCTTTCTAAATCACAAATCCTATCAAGCCTCTGCTTATCATCTTTCCCTGACTTCCCATTGCCTTCAGAATGAAGTACCCAGTCCTTACTACTGCACACAAAACAGTCTGGCCCTCGCCTATCTTTCTGACCCTCGGTCCCATGACTCCCACAGGTATGTTTCCTATGGCCAGCCTGCCTCTGGGCTTCATGATCAAGCCTCACTTTCTACCCCTTTGGACATGCCCACTCTCCTGTCTCATGAGAAAAGACTTCTGCTTTATCCAGTTGGCAGAATTTTACTCATCCTCCAAAACTCACTTCAAATAATACTATCTCCCCTACGAAATCCCTTCACATCCTAGAATATACCCTTTTTTGCATACCTGTCCTGACACAATGAAATTGTTTGTTGCCACATCCATCTTCTTTCCACTACTTCGTGATCCCCTCTAGGAAAGGGACTAGGATGTTACCAGTACATCTTCCTAGCACAGCATTTCAGTGTCTGGCTTAAAGCAATGACCCCTAAATGCTGACATAGTAATGGCTACCTTGTCAGCAGAAACTTTCACTGGATTAGGAGACAAGAGCCTGGGCTCCTATCCTGACTGCTGCCACCTTCAATGCAACCTCACTGAGGCCCAGAACCCTTAAGGATGAAACTGTAAGAATAAATGGTGAGAGGATAAATGGAGATCTGAATTTCTTTCCAACATCAAAATAAAATTCTACAACTCTCTGAACTCTAGGACTGTGGTGATGGCCCTTGTTTTCCTCAAGAACGATTCCTAAGGTTGTGAACACCAGAACAAAGTCTCACACCGCCTGTGGCCTCCGTGCTCCTTAGATGCCAGGCTACCTCAGCCATTCCACACTGACAAAGGTGAGGTCCTTTAAGAAGTGAATGCGTGAATAAATGGAGTCCTGTTTCACATTTTCCTTTGGGTTAATAAATTGGAATGTTGGCACTGTTCCCCTATTTCTAAAGGCTTTTTATTTTTATCAAAGTAGACTACGTTAATGGGGAGAAGTCATTGTTAATCACACACACAGCCATACTCACAGGAGCAGGGCACAAATTATGTAGCAACACTGGAGTCAATCCCACGAATTCTTATTTTGACAATGAAAGAGGATGAGTTTTAAGAGAGTCTGAAGTCAATGACCCCTTCTTAATTTCACAGTTCACATTTTACTAAGAAACACAGGCCATCGGCATCATATTTTTAGTTCTTCATCCTGCACAGTTGGTGACAGAGCAAAGCTAAAGGATGTCCTCAATGGACACTTTATAAGTGACCTGTGGAATAGGAGAGTAGGGTCCTAGCAGAGGGAGATTAACATGAATGAGCCAGTTCTAGAGGAAATGATGCATGAAAGCATAATGAAAGAGAATACATACACGAACCACGCTTGTTTGCGATAGTTTTAAAATGTGCCCTCACGCGTCGCCAATGGGCTGTTTTTGCCATAGACAAGGAGAGCTCGACAGTAACGGAGCTCCTCAGGCACCTGATGTACTTCTTCCCCAGGCAGACCAATTAGTAATTGTAGCTTGAAAAGAATCACTTTGTAACTTTCTGTCAAGGGAAATACTGTCCAACTTTGCAGGAAAAAAAATATATATGGCTTTTTTTTTTGGCCTCTGCTATGACAGCCTTCCTCTCCTCTGAAAAAGATGCCAACCTTCCTCACAACCCAGCCCTGAAGCTGGTCTGATGCTCCTGTCTTCAATCCGTAACCCTGAGGGTACTGGCAGCCAGCATGGTTGCTGCTGAGAGATCCTCTCCAGGTTCCAGCAGCTAGTGGAAGGCAATATATCACTGATGTGTTCATCAGCACCCCTTTTAGTTGGAAAAGAAATAAATGCCACCTCACAGTGGCTTGAAGCCACAGGGGATGCAGTGGTTCAAAGCCATCACAAACCTGCCTGTGTGTCTCTCCGCCCTGCGTCCCTCTTCATCAGCTCCCCTCTGCGGCAGGATCTCCTGGGTCACGGCCCTGTCGCCCACCCACAGCTCCAAAGTTACATACTTGCAGCTAACAATCGCCTCCAACGTTTCATGTGAACTCCAGGAAAAGGTCCCAGACTCAACTGTCGCCATCCTAGCTTAGGTCACATGACCTTCAAAAAATGAGTCAGTGCAGCCGGCAAGGTCCAGGGCTCTGGCTGACGGGCCAGACTCACCGAGGAGCTCCTGGAGTGGGGAGGGGTGGGGAACACTGAGAATGAGGAGGGTGACTCCCGAACAACAAATTGGGGTGCTGTGGCCAGAGGAAGGAAAGGAAGCTGAGAAGGCAAAAATAATTTTGTGCCTGCAAAACTGGGTCACAATTTTTTCCCTAACATATGGAACTGTTTCCTGCCCAATCAAAAGAAAAAAGAACAAAAACTAAACACAAAGGCAGGAATCAAATAGTCCCCCCCACCCCCAGCAAAGACAAGCTCCTGGGCTCATGGCTTAACCGTCCTCCCTGTTTCACCTCAGAGCCTTCCCTCTCATAGCCCCAAAGTCTCCAAGGATGATTTCGAACGCTGACTGGCCGTCTCCACCCATACGGCCCTCAGGCTCTTCAGCCTGAACTTGTTCACAGCTGACCTCCTCCTGTTTCCTCCTGTCCCCTCAGTCTCCACATCAGGAGGTGCCCATCTCCTAGCACCCCCAGAATACCTAGCTTCTCCTGCTCTCTCCCCACTGGCCACCTCCAACGTCACCCGGCCCACAGGAATCTCCTAGTCCCGTCCACGTCTCCCCCTAAATAGATTGCTCTGCACAGGTGTCCCCCTGCTCTGCCTCTAGTCCCACCATCAGGGACCTCAGGGGCTCCAATTTGGAGTCCCATGGTGACTCTCGGAGGCTTCTCTGGCCTTGTGTTTGCTTCCCTCCTGGGCAGGTGCTGGGGCTTCACCCCTCAAATCTGACCACATCACCCTACATCTACAGCCTCTCCATGGTTCTCCCTCGTCTATCACTACAGCTTTCCAATACAATCTTACACAGAAGCTCAATGTAGTCATTTCCAAGGAATGTTGTAACAAATTACCACTAACTTTGTGGCTTAAAACAACAGAACTGTCTTCTCTCATTGTTCTGGAAGCCAGAAGTCCAAAATCAAGGTGTTGGCAGGGTCAGCTCCTTGAGTTGTCTCTGAGGGAGACACCATGATGCCTCTTTCTTGGCTTCTGGTGGCACCAGAAATGCTTGGTGTTCCCTGGCAAATGGACTCCTCACTCCAGAAGGCCTCTCCCTTGTTTTTCCTCGGGGTCTGTGTGCCTCAATTCTCCTCCTTTCTCTTACACAGGACAGAGAGTAGTCATTGGATTTATTTAAGGCCCATTTAATCCAAGATAGTGTTATCTTGAGATCCTCATCTTAATTATATCTGCAAAGCTACTGTTTCTAAATAAGGTCACATTCGCACATACCAGGATTTAGGATATAGACATGTTTTGAGGAACACAATCCACCCACTAGACCCAATATGTACAATAGTAACAAGATAAAACCCCAACCCTTATAAGTCATGGTGCCCTGATTTTGTGACCTGGCCCCCATCTTCCCTTGGGTCAAGCTCCCCCAGCTTGCTGTCCTGCTGCCTCCGCTGCCACTGGCCCCCATGTGCTCTGTGCCCTCATTGTGCGTGAGGATCTTCCTGCTTCTGTGTCTTCGCCAGTGCTGGTGCCTCCACCTGGGATGCCTTGTCTCTCCTGCTCCCGTGTGGCCGGACTATGACCACACCAGAACTCAGCCACAGGGCAGAGGTCTCACTGATATCAGTAAAATTTAACACCACCCTTAATTTGGGATTTGCAATATTTAACCAACTGCCAACTTTTAAACACCAGGAGATTCTAGAGAAATCTGTATTCCCAGCATTTCTTTGGCAGCATGAGCCTGGGGCTGAGTCATAGCAGGGCCTGCCCACCTCCAGCCTGCGCCTGCTCGCCTCCACACCTCCACGTGGAGAAGCGACACGTAATTAGGACTGGGCCTGGCACCAGATGGTATTAGCTATTTTTATTTCTAGTGCAGGGAACATATTCCTAAAGGCAGGACCTCAAAATTCAGATGTTTACACGGTCCATGCTAAGAACTGGAAAAAACACAGCTGTTACTACGTTTCAGATACAGTGAGTACCCTGTGTGGCCTTATCTTCCAGGGGTTCAAAGGAATCAAAATGCAGGTTTTTATGTAAAATGTCTGGTTTTTCATTAATTCAACTTTCAAGTCATCACATGGCCCAATCAGAACCCAGCATGGGCCATCAGTGAGTGGTTTCGGCCCAGAGCAGGAACGGGGCCTAGCCTCTCGCCAATGTTTCTGCACATCCTTCATCAGCACGTCCCAGACCCGTCCTCATAACCCCCCATTTCCTGCTTCCGTATTGATTCAACCCATCTACCAGTCCACCCTTTCCTTACTTCCCCCCTAAATTACTGGAAGAAGATTGAAACCTGCAGCCAGGCAGGCACATTTTAACTGAAAGGGTGAATTGCTGCCATTACCCCTCCGCCTAGCGAACCTGCTCTCTGGTCGCAGAAGAGACCTCCAGACTCCCCGCAGGATTGTCACCAGAGCACACTGCTGCCCCCCACACTGGAGGACCCCCCTCCATACACACACCCACACACAGCCCTCCAAGGTCTGTCCTTTCCTCAAAGACGGCTGGGGCAGACTGCACGTGACAAGGAACAAATGCTAAAATGCCGCCGTGGAGCCGTGCGTCTCTTCCCAGCTTCCCGGCTTGCCCTCCTGTGCAGGGATGTCAGGTCGACGAGAACACCACTCCTTTCCCTGAACTGGGCCTCACACAGTCGCGGAACCGCTTGAAGTCACTCTCCCACCACAGCACTCTTCCTAGCCAAGCAAACAAGAGGGGGTCTTTGGGAAGCCACCTTGCGCTCAGCTGCTGCGTCCAAACTGCCTTGGGATCAGGAAGGAAGCGGTGTTGCATCGTGAGACCACGGCTCCTCCTTAAAACAACGCTGCCCAGAAAATAACTCACATCTCATTACTGTATTACTTTACTGCTGTGCTTCTACTTTTTAAATGACTGCATTGTGCTTTTAGTGCCTACATCGCACTTTATTATACCCCGAAGGTGTCATTTAAGTGTGTCTTTATTCTCATTTTAGGGCATATGGTTTGCAGTTTTGCAACAACTGAAACAAGTTGGAGCCACAGTAAAGTAATTTGAGAAGAGGGCAGTCTTTGAAGCTTGTACTTTTAAGGACTTTGAATTAGGAAAAAAATGGTTTTACTTATTTATTGTGGTTAAAGAACCAGTACATTTGCTTATAAATCAGTCATAATTTGAGAAAGGATGGTTTCTGCAGAGCCTCAGAAATGGCACACTTGCCACCAGCGAATTTTCCACATTGGCTCGGCAATGAAAGAGTATTCCGTAAATGAAAGACAATGGAATTAGTTTGGATTTCTTTTTTGAACTTTTCATATAAAACTCTTCTGTTCCATTAGGATAATCCTATTTGACTTGCTTCTCTCAGTCAAAAGAAAAGGAAAAGCTATTATGAGAGAGCCAGGAACAAAGCATTTCCCACCCCTGGTCAGGCTTTTGATCCTCGCATGGCCGTAACAGGCCTCCAGCAGTAGCCAATAACTTCCGGCTTCAAAGACGGGGAACAGGCTTGAAATGAATGCACCTCCCAATGCTGCCATGAGGTCTGTGGCCAGCACACTGCTCTGCTGACCCCTGTGTACAATCACTTTGTGCCCCCAAGTGATGGATACAATTACCACTGTTTTTCCCACATAAAATCCCCACTATTATTTTATGGCCACTGAATTCATCTGCCTGTGTCTAATCTGCTGCACCCCACCATCTCACACCACACTTGTATTAACATAATCAAACAACGGGAAGCACTGAGTCCCTTTTATTCTTTGTGAAAACAGCAGAGCCGAAACCAACAGTTTTACAAACCACTCACCACGGTAAGTTCTTTGTAAATGAGCCTTTCTGCTGATAGAGCAATTGCTTTACATAGAGAAAAAAGATATAAATCTGATGTTGTTCTAAATGTAGGCAAACAAGAAAAAACATTCATAATTTTGGAAATTATCTAGTTCAGCAAGTTCATCGACTCTCAATTAACCTCAGAATGCCAGGCCATTACTGCTGCCAGATTAGCTTGAAAACTTTCTGGGACCACTTAATTATTTACACTAGACCTTTTCCATTTTTTTAAATCTATTTATTGTCTCCCTCCCATATCCTTGTTCTCTCCTCTGCTTCCTCCTATTCCTTTTTATTCTTCTCCATCTGCCACAGTTCAGCAGTGATGGTGGGCAGAAGTCACGGCCACCACGGTGGTACCAGATGGAACTAAGGGCTAATCTAAAAAGACAAAAGGAACGTTCTCCACAGAATGCGGAAAAGGCAGATTGATTCGAGCCCATCGACCCTCCCCACCTTGCCCACATCATCCATGCTCTTCTCCTTCGTGAGTCCCCTTTCTCTTCACTTTCCTCCACACATGACTTTGTTGCACTCTTTCCCAACCTTTGCTCGTACCATTCGTTCTCTCCGTAGAGAATGCCCGCCCTGTCTATTTACACAAATCTACACTCCATGTCAAAATACGGCTCAATCCTTCTCTTTCTCCAACAATTCGATGACCAAAAGAGCAGGCCATGAACTTCTCTACCTTGAATTCACCTAGCCCTCGCTGCCCAGAGCAAGTATTTTATTCAATCAACAGAGCACACTTGAGCACCTACTGTGTCCTTAACACAGTGCTAAACCCTGTACTGCAGGATATTTTTTTAAATAAATAGAGTTTACTCTAGCGAGGTAGGAAAGATGACATGACACAGGTATCTGTACGGCAATGTAGAACATGGCGAGTGTCATGAAAGATATTGAAACTAATGTTATCATTTGAAAGAAAGAGATGACTTCTCTCTGGGGAAATGGCTTCAAGGATTTGCTTGCTATGCCAGCCTCGCAGGAATGCCAGTCTCTGTCACGTTAGTGCCTGTGGCCCTGCAGCCATCCCTCTTGCCTTTTACCACTTGCCTTGCACGGTTCACTTACATTTTCAGATGCGTCCATTTGCCACTCTAGATAGGTTATGAGCTTGAAATGTGCTGCCGTCTTGCCTAATATTTTATGGAGTTTCTTTTCTTCCTCACACATAGTAGTTATGCCATAAATATTTGTTGATTTACCCAACAAACCCTTACTTAACTCTTACTAGTTTCCCAGCCCTGTGCTGCATGCAGGGTAGTTACAGAAATGAATGTGATCATAAAATTCAGTCCCCACCTAAGGGCACATTCTAATAGTCAAAATGGTTGCATAATATGGTATAGAGTAAATCGATATAGAGGCACGCTGAGAGCCCAAAGGATGATATCAGCCAAGTTCAGCAGAGAAGAACCTGGCCAGGGACAGTTCAACCAAGGAAGGAAAGAAGGAGCTGTGCTTCCTAGGTGACTGGAGGTTAACCAGATGAATGAGGAGAAAAGTGGTGGTTCAGATTCAAGAAGAAAATGTGCAAAGAATTACAATGTGTGAAGAATTATAGAAATATGCAAAGATGGAGTACGAGAGATCTTTATCTGCTACACCGACTTTTCCCCCTAATGCCTCTTATATGCACAATGCATAATTCATTCCACCATTTTTACTTTTTATCCTAAATATTGTATTGGTAAAATTGTATTGGAAATTGTAAAACAAAAAAAAATTGTTTTAAAGGTGTGCTTTTCTCTTACTTTGTCCTCAGTCTGCACCCCCCTTAAATGAACAACTCAGTAAATTAGTCCATCTTAGTAACCCTACTTCTCCAGACTGTTAAAGAGGAATTAATTTTAATGCATAGGTAATTTCTCATCAGATACAGCATGGCCCCTTCTGAAGGAAACATTCCAACCAATATTCCTTTAGAGCAACTGTGTAAGTTGACACTGGCATTTGCCTAAAGTATACACTGGGGGTTACACCAAAATTATGGGTAAAGCAAGAGCCTTTTCGGTAAGAGATCTAGCCAGTAGCCAATTCCATGTGCCTCCATCGAGAGTTGCTGGGATTCCCAGCAGGAAGCAGACAACCCCAAGAAATTTGGTCTGAGTAGCCCTCTCCACAGTTGGACCTCATCATCAATATTCTCTGCACACTGCTGTCCTCCCTGAACATCAAAGTAACTTTCTCATCCCAAGTCCTCCTGGGGATTCCTGACCTAGGAATTATTAAAAGGTATGCTACTGGAAAAGTAGGCATTTCCTTTAAAATCCCCATCTTTGTTTTAATAAATGTATCATTCCTAAGATAAATGTTTCATATTCTGAGCATGTTTGTATGGATCTGGACTTTTTCCCACAGGCTATATGCCAAAACACATTTAAAATGTCAATATGCTAGGTCCAGAAGATGAGGGGATTTGTTACTAAGGAAGCTGTCAGTAGGACAACTCCAAAGATAGCTCCTCAACAGAGATTTCTGTTTTTTCTTGGGTGGAAGTTGAACAATAGAAAGCATTTGATTGACAAATTGGGGGACTAAAAATGAGAATTTCATGCTCAGCTAATAAGCATACAAAACGAATTATGTGGAAATTCAGTTAAAGAGAAGAATGAAAATTAACTTCAAGAGACTAAGGGACTTGCGGGCATATTGATGACGCTGAAAAGTAGGGAGTAACTGTGATAGGGCACAGAACTGGCTGCTCCAGTGACCACAATGGGCCAGACACTCATACCATAGATTTCTTTTTTTTTTTCATTTTGTATCTTCACCTGAGGACATTTTTTCATTGCTTTTAGAGAGAGTAAAGGAATGAAGGGTGGGGGGAGAGAGTAAGAGAGAGAGAGACATGAGAGAGAAACATTGACTAGTTGCCTCCTGTACACACCCTGGCCAGGGGTTGAACTGACAACCCAGGCATGTGCCCTGACTAGGAATCAAACCTGCCACCTTTCAGTGCCCGGCATGATGCTCCACCCAACTAAGTACCACCAGCCAGGTTCATACCACAGATTTCTATTCGTCTTTTTCCCAATAGTCCCACTCACAAAGCTCCCACATAGAAAAGAGATGTTTGCCTGGAGTAGTAATGGCCGTTTTCTCATAAAGTCCAAAAAAATACCATTTGATTCTACCCTACATGTTAGGGACCACCCATTTCTTAGTTACAAAAGTTGCCCTTCTCCCCTTTCCCAGTTTCTGTGCCAGGTTTGGAGCCACAAGACAGAATCAGTCGACACACTTTGGGCTACAGTTTCTAGCACAATCTAATTCTCACCTGTGTCATATCTCATCCAAGGCAATCAATGTGTTGTTGAGACCTACAAATTTCTTACTACTCATCACTTTCATTCTCCCCAGAAGAGCCTGTCCATTCCTCCTCCTCCACTTTCAAGCCCTTTTACGCATCCAATCAACCTGAGTCTTCTCCTGGAAGGTCCGTGCCTGGCAAGGCTTCCTTCCCCACACAGCTCTCCTTTCCCGTCACACCCTCTTTCTCCCATGGCACCAAGGACGTAGCTCACATCCACAGTCACTGAGCAGGTGTGCTCTGCCACCAGCTGTGCAGGGAAAGGACTGAGTAGGAGTCAATACAACCCAGGGTCTACTTGAAGTCAAGTGAGACCAACATTTCTGTCCTTTGAAAGAGTAAGGACTGGGAAAAGGGGACAAAAGGACAGAGGGAGAGGGGTAGGGTGGGGTGTCACCACTGAAGTGATGGCTCTTTCAAAGTCAAAGAAAAAATTAAAACAAGATAGTCCTTGTTCGTTTCATCAATAGGAAAAATGTGCAACCAGCTTTGCCAACACATGAAGTTCAGCCAATAGACCAAATTCATTATGGCTTTGACCTCAAAGACACCCCAGAGCCATGGCATTGGCAGCTGTGTCACACACAGAGCCAGAGAGCAGTCCTGGGGCTCTCTTCATGGGGGTGACCAAGGTCCCATGTTGGAAACAGCAGGACAGCCCACTGACTATTTTAACTGGAGTTTTCTCCCAGAAACTGAATAAATGGAGCATAAAGAACTTTCTTTGGCTCTCATGACACACCATATTAGGGAAATTTGTTGGAAAAGAGATACTTGAGGACCTCTGTTTAGGGTCTTTTGGTCCCAGTATCTCTGAATCTAGGTGAGAGGCTCCATTCAGGAAAAGAACTAAAGACTAAGATAGTAACTGATTGTATCTCTTCAACTCCCCCTCTTCCTGCACCTCACAACTCACCTGTTACCTAATTCAGAAAATTAAAACCATCCTTGACCCTTCCCACTCAATTTATCACAAAATCCCATGAAATCCGCCTCCTGAAATATCTCTTAACTCTGTTCGCTTCTCTCCTTACCCTTGGTCACACCTCCCCAGCTAAGCCTACCATCATACTTAGTCCATTCTCCACCAGCTTAGAGATAGATTTAGAAATGCCACCCTCCCCCAGATTGGAACCCATCGATGCCTTCTCATTGATCACCTTTAATGTAAACTCCTAAATCTGTCCAGCAAGGTCTTCACAGTCCAGATTTTACCAGCCTTTTCAACCTCCCCTCCTCATCTCTTGTATTTCATCCCTCCCCACCCCAGCCCACCCACTCCATTACACACTCGCACACATGTGCACAGACACACACACAAACATATATACTTGGTGATTCGGCCATGTCGAATATTCACATCTTTCAATGAATGGCACCCTTTCCCTTTACCTCGCTGTTCCCTATCCCTAGAAATCTCTTCCTCCCAATCATTCTTCAACACCTACCTTACAAGTCACTTCCTTTGGTAAGCTTTCCCTGAGCAACCTAATTGGGGGGCCCCATCAATCCCCAGTGTTTGCTCCCTTCAGTGTTGCTATCTGTGGCACCCTGCGTGCAGACCTGCTCCTAGTCAATGTGGGATCTGGACAAGATTACAAATGGAAACCCCTGGGCTATGCTTTGCTCTCTCCTTTCTTCCCATCCACAGTTCTATCGTGGCTGAGGGGGGCCACACATACACTTGGACACTGCAGCCCTTACACCCAAGCTCTACTCACCACCCCTTTCTCAGATTACTGGCCTCAGCCATGCACAGCCCTAGCAGAGTCCATGAGGTCAGTGCTGTCTGCTCTAGGGAGCTGGATGCAGAAAGAGGCCAAGCCATTCCTGAGAAACTGCTGGAACTGCTGGGACAGAAGTTCTGTAGACTGCTGGACAAGGGGTGAGGACAGTGTGCTTTAGGTGGAAATTGTGTCATTGGCCCCGGGACTCCTGGTCCATGGCTAGAGTGGAGCGTCACATAGCACAAGGTGTAGTGAAGGGGCCAACCTGCCTGATTGTGGGGGTGCTACCTGCCCGCCTCCCTCTCCATGCACTTAAGTTCCTTGAGAAGATGCACCCTGCTAGCTAGATCACTACGTCTATTACACAGTCCTTGCCACAGCATGTAGTAGCTGTTTGATAAATACTGACTAAATAAATTAAATGAATCAAGAGTTTTGGGTAGACAAAGCGGGATTGCAGGAGGATTAATAAAAATATGCTCAATTCAGTAACTATTTACTGATCCCTCATGGGTGAGGCCCTGTGTGAGTATCAAAGATGAACCAGTTGGGGCACCCACATTTAACTGCTTACAATCTAATAGAGGCGATGCTATATATCTATAAGTATAGTGCCAGGTAATTGGATGTATAAGCTCATGGCAAAATGCTTATGGACTGCTATTTCTCAAAGGAAAATCTTTTAAGAAAAATGCTGATTAGTAGAGAGTTAATCCATCTTCATAGTTATTGTGGAGTCAGGACAAGGTTACAAATAGAAATAAGGTTTTGGTGCAAGATTTGAATATGATGGTTGATTGAGCCACTAAGAAGAACACATTTCATCTTAGTGGCACCTCCTATTTCTTTGTATTTTTACCTGGTAAGTAACTGTGGAATGCGAATACCTTTTTTTTTCCTTTGTGTTCAGCAAAATAGCCTCCTCAAATAATTTTACCTTCCTGGGCAAGGCAATGCCCTGTGAACCCGCAGACGGGGCTCTTCACAGGAGACTGTGCATTGCGTTCTGTCACAGTGCTCGTTCCTCACACAAAACATTTAATTAACTCAAATTGCAGAACAGAAAAGATGTGTATTTGCTGGCAACTATTTACAAAAGGAACAATACCTATACAAGATGATCAGAATTGCACTTCTCAAAAACTCAAAGATTTCATCATTATGTATTTTTGTTATTTTTCGAAGTCTCTTGGGTAAATATGGCCCCTGGCCTTAAGGTCCTCTTGAGTTAGTTCCATTTGATTGCAATTGTTCATCTTCATTAGGAACTTCACCTATAATTGAGTGCATTCAAGAGAAAGCTTGGTGGGTGTTTTAACACAACATGCGGGTGCTTTCATGCTTCAAATCAGACATTCCATCCTGTTGATATTGCTCATTTCCCAGTTTTT
>PVKM010003535.1:0-57043 GCA_004027735.1 Carollia perspicillata | reverse complement strand
ATCGACCTACACCTGGCTCTATTACAAGCCCTATGTCTCGCCCTAACACTATCCCTAAGGCTAGACTTAACCTTAGCCATTATCCTTGACTTCACCCTAACACTAGCCCTAACCATATCCCTACACCTAGCTTTAGCCATAGCCCTAACCCTAGCTCTATCCCAATACTTTGAACTAATTCTGACCCTATCCCTACCACTAATTCTAGCCAAAAACCGAATCCTAATGGTATCCATAGCCCTAGCAGTCACTTCAACCCTTGCACAAACCCTATCCCTAGCCCTAACCATAATGCTAAACTTAACACTAGCCCTAACCTTACCCAAACACAAACCCTAACCTGAAACCAATCCCTAGTCCTATCCATACACCTACCCCTGGCCTTAAACATAACCATAGCCCTAACCTCAACCCTAACATAGTCCTAACACTATCCCAAGACCTAGCTGTACATCTAATCACAACCCTCACCCTAAGCCCAAAACTTACCAAACCCTCACACAAGATTTAGCCCTAGCTGTAATCCTAGCCCTAAACCTAATACATTCGCTTACCTTAAAACTTGCCCTAGCACAATTCTTAATCCTAAACCTACCCGTAAACCTAACCAAAGCCCTAGCCCTACCCTTAGTCCTAACCGTAACCTAACCCTATACCAAGACCTAACACGAACTCCAACCATAACGCTAGCCCTAAAATTAACACTAAACCAAAACCTACCTCTATGCGTAGTCCTAGTTTTTCCCCTAACCCTTACCTTAATTCTAACCTTACCGCTACCTGGACACCTAGGCACTGACCTACCCAGAAGCTTAGCCCTAACCCTAGCCATAAACTAGCCTTGAAATTAACACTAACTATAGCTCTAACCCCCTCATTAGTCCTATCCCTAAATCTATACTTAACCCAATGTCTTGGCCTAGCCCTGACCGTAAACCAAACCCTAACATTAACAGTAGCCATAAACCTGGTCCAAGCTTTAAACCTAGCCCTTAGAGAATCCCTAGCCCTAATCCTAGCCCTAAACATAACGCTACCCCTAGGTCTAACAATAAACCACATCCTCACCATAACCCTAACCCTAACACTAAGCCTACCCTTTAAAGTGATCATACCCGAACCTAACTCTAACTCTTGCACTATCCACAATCCAAACCGTAACCCTAACTTTAACCCTAACCCCAACCCTAACCCTAACACTAACACTAAACCTAAACATAGGCCTTTCCGTGAACCTAACCCTAAACCGAACCCTAACCCTAAGCCTAACACTGATCCTATATCTATCCCTAACCCAAACCTACCCAAAACCTAAACTTAACCCTAACCTCAATGCTAGCCCTAACTAAAACGCTGACCCTAACACTACACCTAACCCAAACCCTAACCCTAAACAAAACTCTAATCCTAAACATTGCCCTACTGCTAGCTTTAGCCCAAACCTAAGTTCTAAGCCTAATGTTAGCCATAGCACTAACCCTATACCTAGGGAAAACCATAATATTAGCCCGACTGTAGCCCTAACACTACCCCTAGTCCCACCCCAAGCCCTATCCCTGTCCTGAGCCTTCACACTAATGCTAAATCTAAGCCTAAACATAACATCAACCGTAGACCTGAAGCTAACCGGAGCCATAACCCTAACTCGAACCCTAAAAATATACATAGCCCTGGCCCTAACCCTGGCCCTAAACCTATCCCTAATCCTTTATCTAGTCATAGACCTAGTCCTACCCCTAGCCCTAAGCCTAACCCTAACCCTTCATCTAAACCTGAACCTAAACCTAACCCTAACCATAACCTTAACCAGAACCGAAACACTAACCCTAACACTAGACTTTCTGGCTCTAACCCTAACACTGACCTTAGTGTTAACCTTAACACTAACTATAACCCTCACAGAACCCCTAGCACTAACCCTAACCCTAACCATACCCCATAGCAGCAACACTAAGCATAGCCATAACCCTAACCCTAACCTCAACTTTACCCCAAAACCTAACCCTAGCACATCCTTAACCCTAAACTTAAACCTAAACCGAACTATAGCCCCAACTTGAACCCTAAACATAACCCTACCCTGAACAATAGCCCTAACCCTAACCCTAGCCCTATTCCCAACTCAAACCCTAAACCTAGCCCTAATCCTAGCTCTAGCCCTAGCTCTACCACTAGCCCCATACATAACAGTAACCCGAGCCTTAACCATAGCCCTAATCTTTGAGCTCGCTGTAGCCCTATGAGTAGCCCTAATCAAAAACCTAGCCCGAACACTAACACAAACCCTAGCCCTATCTCTACCCCTAACACTAATCTTAACCATAACACCTACACTTACTCTAACCCTAACTCTAGGCATAACTCTATCCCTAACCCTAACCCTAACCCTAACCCTAACCCAAGTCCTAGCCCTAGCCCTAGCCCTAGTCATAGCCATAGCTCGAACCATTACCCTAACCCTACCCCTTAACATCACACTAACCCTAACCCTAAACCTAGCCCTATTCGTAGCCTTAGCCCTAACTCTAGACCTAGATCTCAACCTAGCCCTAAATATAACCCTCTGTGTGATCATATCCACAGGCCTAACTCTAGGTCTATCCCGAACCCTTGAACTAATACTTACCCTTACCTAATGCTAAACCTAGCCTGAACACGAACGCGAACCCAATCCCTAACCGTAATCCTACCCCAGCACTAATAGGAGAAGAAGCGCTACTCCAAGCCCTATCCCTAAAATTAAACCTAAACCTAACACTATTCCTGATATTAGATGTAACCCTAACACTAGGGTTTAACCTAAACCTAGGCCTAGCAGTAGCCCTAGCCATGGCCCTAACCATAACCATAGAACTAACCCTAACCCTAAGCATAGTCCTTACACGAACACTATAACTATCCCTAGAATAAACCCTAAACCTAACCTAACCCGAACATCAACTCTACCATAAGCCCACAGGTAGGCCTATATCCAACACTAAACATAAACCTAACCCTAGCCCTATATTATAGCTCTACAACTGCCATAACCATAACCATAAACCTAATTCTAAACCTAACCCTACCTCACAGTCGTTACACTAACCCTATACCTAGAATTAGACCAAACCCTAAAGCGAAACCTAACCCCAATCTCAATTCCAGCCCTAAACCTATATGTAGCTTTAATCCTAACAGTAACCTTAACTTAGCCCTAGCTATACATTTACCCATAACTCTAAACCTAGCCCTAAACCTAGCCTAAACCCTAGCCGAATTCCTTCACCTCATCCTTACCGTAGTCCTAGCACTAACTCTAGCCATATTCCTAACAGTAATCATAATGATAACCCTAACCCTAGCACCATTCCAGCCCAAGGTATAGCTTTAAAACTAACATAAACGCTATGCTACCCTTAGACTTAGCCCTAGCCCTAAATAAAAACCTTACCCAATTCTTAAACCTCACCAAGCCATAAACCTAAACATATAACTAACCCCAACAACAGCCCTACTCGTAGCCGTAGCCCTAACCCAAGCCTAACCCTAGTCTTAGTCCTAACACTACCGCTGTACCTAATATTTGAACAAACCCTTTCCCTTAATCTAAAGCTAAAACTAACCCTAGCACAAATCAAAACTCAAACCGTAAACCCAGCCCTAGAAAAAACACTAAACCTAGAATAAACCAGAACAATAGCGCTGTCACTAACACTAATCCTAACACTAGCATTAAACATAGAATTAGCCCTAGGCCTAAACCTAGCCCTAACCCTAACACTAAACCTAACCATGGCCTGAGCCGTAGACCAAGCCCTGGATATAACCAGAAACATAAACCTAACCCTAACCCAAACCTCAACCCTAGACATAATGCTATCCATAGCCCTAACCATAACAGTAACCGTAATCCTAGATCCAGTCCTAGATGTAGCCCTAGAGTTAACACTAGCCCCAAACCTAACCCTACCTCTAGCTTTATCCTTAGCCCTAACCTTACCCTCGCCAATCCCTAGTCCTAGCCCTAGCCCTAAACGCAACTCTAGCCTTAGCCCTAGATCTACCGCTAGCCCTAGCCATTACCCTAACCCTAACCATAACCCTAAACCTAAACCTAGTCCTAGCCCTGCATATAGCCTTAGCTCTAAGAGTAACTCTTACCCCAAACCTAACCCTAGACTTAAGCGGAGCCCTATTTCTTGCCTTCGCCCTAAACCTACACTTATCCCTAACTCTAAAGCTAGCCCTACCCGAAACATGCCCCTAATGCTAGCCCTGCCCCTAACACTAAACCTGGCACTACTTCTACCCCTCTTCATAAACCCTATCTCTAACCTTAATCCTAGTTGAGCCCTAGGCCTAAACAAAGCCATAGACCTAGATCTAGCCCTACACCTAGCCCTAAATACTAGCCTTAACTCAAGCCCTAGTCCTAACCCTAGCCCTAGCACTAGTCCTAAGCCTTCCGCTAAACCTTACCCTAACTAAAACTAACCCTGAAACTGTCTCTAACCCTAGCCCTGACCCGAACCCTAAACCTAATGCTAGCCCTATCATTAACCCTAAACTCAGCCTTAAACCAAGCCCTACACACAACCCTAAACCTAAGTATAACATTAGCTGTAACATGAGCATTAAAGCTAAGCCTAACACTGAACCTATCCAAGCCTTAGGCACAACCCTAGTTCTTGTCCAAAGCCTAACACTAAGTCTAACCTAAACCCTAAACCTAGCCATCACCTTAGCCCTAGCCCTAACCCTAATGCTAACCCTAACCTTCAACCTAAATCTAGTCCTAAACCTAACCTTCAACCTAGACCTAACTCGAACTCTAAACAGAAACCAACACTAGGCACTACCCCTAAAGTTTGACCTCACCTTAACCCTAACTCTAAACCTAAACATAAACCTAACCCTGACCTTAAACCTAGCCCTTACCTTGCCTCTACCCTAACCATAACCCTAACCCTAAACTCAACCCCAGACATGAATTAACCATAGCCCTAGCCATTAACTTAACCATAACAATAGCCCTAGACCTGGCTTTACTACAAGCCCAATCTCTCTCCCTAACACTATCCCTAAGGCTAGATTTAACCTTAGCCATTATCCTTGACTTCACCCTAACACTAGCCCTAACCATATCCCTACACCTAGCTTTAGCCATAGCCCTAACCCTAGCTCTATCCCAATATTTTGAACAAATTCTGACCCTATCCCTAACCCTAATTCTAGCCCCAAACTGAATCCTGATTGTATCCGCAGCCCTAGCAGTTAGTTCAACCCTTGCACAAACCATATCCCGAGTGCTAACCATAATCCTAAACTTAACACTAGCTCTCACCTTGACCCAAACATAAACCGTAACTTTAAACCAATACCTAGTCCTAGGCATAGCCCTAGCCCTGGCCCTAAACATAACCATAGCCCTAACCTCAACCCTAACATAGTCCTAACACTAACCCAAGACATAGCTGTAGACCTAATCCTAACCCTAACACTAAGCCCAACCCTAAACCAAAACCTAACACAATATTTAACCCTAGCTGTAATGTTTGCGCTAAACTTAACACATTCACTAACCTTAAAACTTGCCCTAGTACAATTCTTAACCCTAAACCTACCCGTAAACCTAAACAAAGCCCTAGCCCTACCCATAGCCCTATCCCTAAAACAAACCCCATACCAAGACCTAACACTAACTCCAATCGTAACGCTAGGCCTAAACAAAAACCTAAACCAAAGTCCAGCCTACGCCTAGACCTAGTCTTTCCCCTAAACCTTACTATGAGTCTAAAATTAATGCTACCCGTAGAACTAGGCCCTGACCTACCCCGATACTTAGCCCTAACCCTAGCCATAAACTAGCCCTGACTTTAAAACTAACCATAGCTCTAAACCTCTCATTAGCCCTAGCCCTAAATCTAGACTTAACCCAATGTCTTGGCCTAGCCCTGAACAGAACCCAAACGCTAACATTAACAGTAGCCATAAACCTGGTCCAGGCTTAATTCTAGCCCTTAGACAAACCCTAGCCTTAATCCTAGCCCTAACCATAACGCTAGCCCAAGGCATAACAAAAACCTCATTCTCACCATAGGCCTAACCTTAACACTAAGCTTACCCATAAAAGTGATCCTATCCCGAACCTAACCCTAACTCTAGGACTATCCCTAATCCAAACCGAAACCGTAACTCTAACCCTAACCCTATCCCTAGCCCTAACACTAACACTGCTCCTAAACCTAAAGCTAACCAAACCTACCCAAACCCTAAACTTAATCCTAACCTCAACGCTACCCCGTACTAAAACACTGACACTAACCTTACACTAACCCTAACCCTAACCCAGATATGAATTCTAAACCTAGCCCTACTGCTAGCATTAGCCCTAACCCAAGCCCTAAACCATATGTTAGCCATAGCACTAACCCTTTACCTAGGGAAAGCCCCAGCACTAGCCCGACCCTAGCCGTAACACTAGCCCTACTTCCACCACAAGCCCTATCCCTGTCCCGAGCCTCACCCTAATGCTAAGTCTAAGTCTAAACCTAACCTCAACCGTAGACCTGATGCTAACCCTAGACATAACCCTAACTTGAAACCAAAAAATGCACATAGCCCTGGCCCGAACCCTAGCCTTACACCTATCCCTAAACTTTTAACTTGTCACAGACCTAGCCCTTCCCCTAGCCCTAACCCTAAACCTTCATCTAAACCTTACCCTAAACCTAACCGTAATGTAAATCTAACCCGAACCGAAACACTAACCCTAACACTAGACGTACCCTGGCTCTAACCGTAACATTAACTGTTACCCTCACAATATTCCTAGCACTAACACAAACCCTAACGATACCCCATAGCAGTAACACTAATCATAGCCGAAAACCTAACACAAAGCTCAACTTTACCCCAAAACCTAACCCAAGCCCATCCTTAACCCTAAACCTAAACCTAATCCAAACTATAGCCCCAACTCTAACCTTAAATTTAATTAAACTGAACGATAACCCTAACCCTAACCCTAGCCCTAACTCTAACTCAAACCCTAAACCCAGCCCTAGCCCTAGATCTAGCCTTAGCTCTACCACTAGCACTATACATAACAGTAACCCTAGCCTTAACCCTAGCCCTAATCCTTGCCCTCGCCGTAGCCCTACAAGTAGCCCTGATCCTAATCCTAGCCCGAACACTAACACAAACCCTAGCCCTATCTCTAGCCCTAACACTAACCTTAACCATAACACCTACCCTAGCTCTAACCCTAACTCTAGGCATAACCCTAACCCTAACACTAACACTAACCCAAGCCCTAGCCCCAGCCCTAGCGCTAGTCTTAGAACGAACCGTAACCCTAACCCTAGCCCTTAATATAAGAATAAATCTAACGCTAAACCTAGCCCTAATATAGCCCTAGTCCTAAACCTAGACCTAGTCCTAAACCTAGCCCTTATCATAACCCTCACTTTGTCCATAGCCATAGGGCTAACTCGAGGTCTATCCCGAACCCTTGAACTAATCCTTACCCTATATCTAATCATAAAGACAGGCTGAACCCGACCCCGAATCCAAACCCTAACCCTAACCCTACCCCAGCACTAACCCTAGACCAAGAGCTACACCAACCCCTATCTCTAACCTTAAACATAAACCTGACACTAGTCCTGATATTAGCCCTAACCCTAACATTAGGGTTAAACCTAAACCTTTGCCTAGCTGTAGCCCTAGCAATGGCCCTAAACATATCCATTGAACTAAACCTCACCCTAACCATAGTCCTTACATGAACACTATAAATAGCCCTAGACCGAACCATACAACTAACCATAACCCTAACCTCAGCTCTACCATAAGCCTATACGTAGCACTAGCACCAACACTAAACATAAACCTAGGCCTACCCCTATTCATAGCTCTACGACTGCCATAACCATAACCATAGACCGAATCCTAACACTAAATGTAACCCACAGTCCTTACACTAACCCTATACCTAGACCTAGACCAAACCCTAAAGCGAACACTAACCCCAATCTCAACTCCAGCCATAAACCTATATGTAGCTTTAATCCAAACAGCAACCCTTAACCTAGCCCTAGCTATACATCTACCCATAGCTCTAAACCTAACATTAAACCTAGGCTAAACGCTAGCCACAATTCTTCACCTCGTCCTTGCAATAGTCTCAGCATTAACCTTAGCCATATTCCTAACAGTAAACATAATGCTAACCCTAAACCTAGGACCATCTCCAGCCCAAGGTATAGCTTTAAAACTAACATTAATGCTAAGCTACTCCTAGTCTTAGCCCTAGCCCTTAACTGAAACCTAACCCAATTCCTAACACTCACCAAGCCATACACCAAAAACATATAACTAACTCTAACACCAGCCCTACTCGTAGCCACAGCCATGACACAGGCCTAACCATAGTCTTAGCCCAAACACTACCGCTGTCCCTAACACTTGAACAAACCCCTTCCCTTAATCTAAACCTAAATCTAACCCTATCACGAACAAAAACCCGAACCGTAAATCCAGCACTAGAGAAAACACTAAACCTAGCAATATCCCTACCCCTAGCCCTAGCACTATCACTAAGACTAATCCTGACCCTAGCATTAACCTTAGCATTAGACCTATCCCTGAACGTAACCCTGATCCTAACCCTAAACCTAACACTAGCCTGAGCCATAGACCTAGCCCTGGATCTAACCAAAAACATAAACATAACCCCAAACAAAACCTCAACCCTAGACATAATGCTATCCATAGCCCTATCCCTAAAAATAACCATAATCCTAGCTCCAGTCCTAGGTGTAGCCCTAGTGTTAACAGTAACCCCAAACTTAACCCTATCTCTAGTATTAAATTTAGCCCTAATTCTTACCCTCGCCCAATCCCTAGTCCTAGCCCTAGGCCTAAACGTAACTCTAGCCTTAGCCCTACTTCTAGCCCTAGCCCTAACCCTAACCCTAAACCTAAATCTAGCCCTAGCCCTGCCTATAGCCTTCGCTCTAAGAGTAGCTCTTACCCCAACATAACACTAGCCTTATGCATAGCCCTAATTCTTGCCTTCGCCCAAAACCTAATCTTATCCCTAATCCTAACGCTAGCCCTACCCTAAACATACCCCTAATGCTAGCCCTGCCCCTAACACTAAACCGGGCACTACTTCTACCCCTCTTCCTAACCCTATCCCTAAATTTAATCCTAGTTGAACCCTAGCCCTAAACCAAGCCGTAGCTGTAGATCTAGCCCTACACCTAGCCCTAAACACTAGCCTTAACTGAAGCCCTAGTCCCAACGCTAGCCCTAGTACTACTCCTAACCCTCCCGCTAATCCTAAACCTTGAACTAAAACTAACCCTGTACCTGACTCTAACCCTAAACCTTACCGGAACCCTAAACTAAATGGTAGCCCTAGCATTAACCCTAAACCCAGCTGTAAACCTACCCCTACCCCTAACCCTAACCTAAGTCTAACATTAGCTCTAACATGAGCCCTAAAGCTAAACCTAACACTGAAACTAACCCAAGCCTTAGGCACAACCCTAGTTATTGTCCAAAGCCTAACTCTAACTCTAACCTTAACCCTAAAAGTAGCAATCGCCTTAGCCTTAGCCATAACCCTAATGCTAACCCTAACCTGAAACCTAAATCTAGTCCTAAACCTAGCCTTCAACCTACCCCTAAACCGAACTCTAAACAGAAACCAACACTAAGCACTACTAACTTTGGACCTCACCCTAACCATAACTCTAACCCCAAACTCAACCCTAGAAATGAATTAACCATACCCCTAGCCATTACCCTAATTATAAAAATAGCCCTAGACTGGCTTTACCACAAGCCTTATCTCTTGCTCTAACACTATCCCTAACGCTAGACTTAACCTTAGCCATTATCCTTGACTTCACCCTAACCCTAGCCCTAACTATAACCTTACACATATCTTTAGCCATAGCCCTTACCCTAGACTATCCCAAAATTTTGAACTAAATCTGACCCTATCCCTAACCCTAACTCTAGCCCAAAAGCTAATCCTAACTGTATCCATAGCCCTAGGAGTAACTTAAACCCTTGCACAAACTCTATCCCAGCACTAACCATAAACCTAAACTTAACACTAGCCCTAACCTTAGCCAAAACACAAACCCTAACCTGAAACGAATCCCTAGCCCTAGCTATAGCCCTAGCCCTGGCCCTAAACATAAGCATAGCCCTAACCTCAACCCTAACATAGTTTTAACACTAACTTAAGACCTAGCTGTAGACCTAATGCTAACACTCACCCTAAGCCCAACCCTAAACCAAACCCTAATACAAGATTTAGCCCTAGCTCTAATCCTAGCGCTAAACCTAACACAGTCACTACCTAAAAACTTGCCCTAGCACAATTCTTAACCCTAAACCTACCAGTAAATCTTACGGAAGTCCTAGACCTACCCATAGTGCTAACCCGAACACTAACCGTATATCAAGACCTAACACTAAATCCAACTGTAACACTAGCCTGAAACCGAACACTAAACCAAAACCTAGCTCTACGCCTATTCCTAGTCCTTCCCCTAACCCTTACCAGGAGCCTAAACTTAACGCTACCCGTAGACCTAGGCCCTGAACTACCCCGATGCTTAGCCCTAACCCTAGACATAAACTAGCTCTGAAATTAACACTAACCATAGCTCTAAACCTCTCATTAGCCCTAGCCCTAAATCTAGACTTAGCCCAACGTCTTGGCATACCTCTGAACCTAACCCAAACCCTAACATTAGCAGTAGCCATAAACCTGCCTCGAGGCTTAAACCAAGCCCTTAGACAAACCTTAGCCCTAATCCTAGCCCTAACCATAATGCTAGCCCTAGGCCTAACCTTAAACCTTATCCTCACCATAGCCCTAACCCTAACAATAAGCCTACCCTCAAAAGTAATCCTAGCACGAACCTAACTCTAACTCTAGCACTATCCCTAATCCAAACCTTAACCGTAACTCTAACCCTAACCCCAACCCCAACCCTAACGCTACCACTAAACCTAACCATAGGCCCTTCCCTAAACCTAATCCTAAACCGAACCCTAGCCCTAACCCTAACACTGATCCTAAACCTAACCAAAACCTAAACTTAACCCTAACCTCAATGCTAGCCCTAACTAAAAGGCTGACCCTTACCCTAACCCCAACCCTAACCCTAATCCTAAACCTAGGCCTACTCCTAGCATTAGCCCTAACGCAAACACTAAACCTAATGTTAGCCATAGCACTAACATTTACCTAGGGAAAGCCCCAGGACTAACCCAACCCTAGCCCTAACAATAGCCCTACTTCCACATCAAGCCCTATCCCAGTCCTGAGCCACCACCCTATCCCTAAGTCTAAGCCTACAACCTAACCTCAACAGCAGATCTGAAGCTAACCGTAGCCATAACCCTAACTCGAACCCTAAGAATACTCATAGCCCTGGCCCTAACCCTAGCCCTAAACCTATCCCTAATTTTTTACCTTGGTGTACACCTAGCCCTACCAGTAGCTCTAACCCTAACACTTCATCTAACACTTACCATAAACCTAACCATAACTGCAACCCTAACCCAAACTGAAACACTAACCCTAACAATAGACTTCCCTGGCTGTAACCCTAACACTAACCATAGCGTTAACCCTAAAACTAACTGTAACCCTCACAGTACCCCTAGCACTAACACCAACCCTAATCATACGCCATAGCAATAAGACTAGCCATAGCCATAACCCTAACCCTAACCTCAACTTTACCCTAAAACCTAACCCTAGCCCATCCTTAAACCTGAACCTAAACCTAATCTGAACTATAGCCTCAACTCTAAGCCTAAACTTAACCCTAAACTGAATGAGAGCCCTAAACTTAATCCTAACCCTAGACCTAACCCTAACTCAAACCCTAAACCTAGCCCTAGCCCTAGATCTAGACCGAGCTCTACCACTAGAACTACACATAACAGTAACCGTAGCCTTAACCCTAGCCGTAATCCTTGCCCTCGCCTTAGCCCTACAAGTAGCCCTAATCCTAACACTAGCCTGAACACTAACACAAACCCTAGCCCTATCTCTAGCCCTAACACTAATCTTAACCATAACACCTACCCTAGCTCTAACCCTAACTCTAGGCATAACTCTAATCCTAACCCTAACCCTAACCATAACCATAACCCAAGCCCTTGCCCCAGCCCTAGTGCTAGTCCTAGCATGAACCGTTACTCTAAACCTAGCCCTTAATATAAGAATAACTCTAACTCTAAATCTAGCCCTAATGGTAGCCCTAGTCCTAAACCTAGACCTAGGCCTAAATCTAGCCCTCATCATAACCCGCCCTATGTCCATAGCCATAGGACTAACTCAAGGTCTATCCCAAACCGTTGAACTAATCCTTACCCTAAAAGTAATCATAAACACAGCCCGAACCCGAACCCGAATCCAAACCCTACCCTTAACCCTACCCCAGCACTAACACTAGACCAAGCGCTACTCCAACTCCTATCTCTAACATTAAACATAAACCTGACACTAGTCCTGATATTAGCCCTAACCATAACACTAGGGTTAAACCTAAACCTAGGCCTAGCTGTAGCCCTAGCAATGGCCCTAACCATAAACATAGAACTAAACCTAACCCTACCCATAGTAGTTACACGAACACTATAAATAGCCCAAGATCAAACCTTAACTCTTACCCTAACCTCAACTCTACCAAAAGCCTATATATAGCACTAGTACCAACACTGAACATAAACCTAGGCCTAGCCTTATTCATAGCTCTACAACTGCCATAACCATAACCATAGACCGAATCCTAACCCTGACTGTAACCCACAGTCCTTACACTAACTCTATAAATAGAACTAGACCAAACACTAAAGCGAACACTAACCCCAACCACAAATCCAGGCCTAAACCTATATGTAGCTTTAATCCTCAGAGTAACCCTTAACCTAGCCCTAGCTATACATCTACCCATAGGTCTAAACCTAGCCCTAAACCTAGGCTAAATGCTAGCCAAAATCCTACACCTCGTCCTTCCTATATTCCCAGAACTGACCCTAGCCATTTTCCTAACAGAACATAAACCTAACCCTAACTCTAGCAACATCAACAGCCCAAGGTATAGCTTTAAAACTAACATTAATGCTAAGCTACCCTAGTCTTAGCCCTAGTCCTAAACCGAAACCTAACCCAATTCCTAACCCTCACCAAGCCATAAACCTAAACATATAACTAACCCTAACACCAGCCCTACTCATAGCCATAGCCCTAACTCAAGCCTAACCCTAGTCTTAGCCCTAACACTACCGCTGTCCCTAACACTTGAACAAACCCTTTCCCTTAATCTAAACCTAACTAACCCTAGCATGAACCAAAACCCGAACCATAAACCCAGCCCTAGAAAAAACACTAAACCTAGAACTAGCCCTAACACAAGCGCTATCACTAACACTAATCCTAAAATTACCCTTAACCTTAGCATTAGCCCTAGCCCTAAATCTAACCCTAACCCTGACCCTAAACGTCACTCTAGCCTAAACTGTAGACCTAGCCCTGGATCTAATCATAAACATAAACCGAAACCTAACCCAAACCTTAACCCTAGACACAATGCTATCCATAGCCCTAACCCTAACTCTAACCGTAATTCTAGCTCCAGTAGCAATTGTAGACCTAGAGTTAACACTAGCCCCAAACCTAACCAAATCTCTAGCTTTAACCTTAGCCTTAATCCTTACCTTCGTCCAATCCCTAGTCCTAGCCCTTGCCCTAAACATAACTCTAGCCTCAGCCCTAGTTGTAGCCCTAGCCCTAACCATAACCCTAAACATAAACCTAGCCCTATCCCTGCATATAGCCTTAGCTCTAAGAGTAGCTCTTACCCCAACATAACACTAGCCTTAAGCGTAGCCCTAATTCGTGCCTTCTCCCCAAACCATATCTTATCCCTAACCCTATAGCTAGCTCTACCCGAAACATACCCCTAATGCTAGCCCTGCCGCTAACACTAAACCAGGCACTACTTCTACCGCTCTTCCGAACCCTATCCCTAACCTTCATCCTAGGTGAGCCCTAACCCCAAACCAAGTCATAGCCCCAGATCTAGCCCTACACCTAACCCTAAACACGAGCCTTAACTCAAGACCTAGTCCTAACCCTAGCCCTAGCACTAGTCCTAAGCCTTCCGCTAAAGCTAACCCTTGAATTAAAACTAACTCTGACCCCGACTCTAACCGTAGCCCTGACCCGAACCCTAATCCTAATGGTAGCCCTAGCATGAACCCTAAACTCAGCCTTAAACATAGCCCTACACCTAACCCTAAAACTAAGTCTAACATTAGCTCTAACATGAGCCCTAAAGCTAAGCCTCACAATGAACCTAATCCAAGCCTTAGGCACCACCCTAGTTCTTGCCCAAAGCCTAACACTAAGTCTAATCTTAACACTAAACCTAGCCATGACCTTAGCAATAGTCCTAACCCTAATGCTAACCCTAACCTTAAACCTAAATCTCTTCCTAAACCTAACCTTCAACCTAGCCCTAACCCGAACTCTAAACAGAAACCAACACTAAGCACTGCCCCTAACTTTGTACCTCACCCTAACCCTAACCCAAAACCTAAACCTAAACATAAACCTAACCTTAACCCTAGCTCTTAACTTGCCTCTAACCCTAACCATAACCCTAACACTAAACTCAATCCTAGACATGAATTAACCATAGCCCTTGCCATTACCTTAACTATAAAAATAGCCCTAGACCTGGCTTTACCACAAGCCCTATCTCTGATCTAACACTATCCCTAACGCTAGACTTAACCTTAGCCCTTACTCTTGACTTCACCATAACCCTACCCCTAACCATAGCCCTACACCTAGCTTTAGCCGTAGCCATAATCCTAGCTCTATCCCAATACTTTGAACTAATTCTGACCCTATATCTAACCCTAATTCTAGCCCAAAAGCGAATCCTAACTGTATCCATAGACCTAGCAGTGACTTAAACCCTTGCACAAACCCTATCCCTAGCGCTAACCATAATCCTAAACTTAACACTACACCGAACCTTAGCCTAAACACAAACCCTAACCTTAAACCAATCCCTAGTCCTAGCCATAGCCCTAGCCCTGGCCGTAAACATAATCATAGCCCTAACCTCAACCCTAACATAGCCCGAACACTAATCCAAGACCTAGCTGTAGACCTAATCCTAACCCTCACCCTAAGCCCACACTAAAGCAAACCCTAACACAAGATTGAGCCTTAGCTGTAATCCTAGCCCTAAACCTCACACATTCGCTAACCTTAACATTTGCCCTAGCACAATTCTTAAGCCCAAACCTACCCATAAACCTAACCAAAGCCCTAGCGCTACCCATAGTCCTAACCCTAACACTAACCCTTTACCAAAACCTAACACTAATACCAACCATAACGCTAGCCCTAAATCGAACCCTACACCAAAACCTAGCTCAATGCCTATTCCTAGCCCTTCCTCTAGCCTTTACCATGAGCCTAACCTTACCCCTACCCGTAGACCTAGGCCCTGACCTACCCTGATGCTTGGACCTAACCCTAGCCGTAAACTACCCCTGAAATTAACACTAACCATAGCTCTCACCCCCACATTAGCCCTAGCCCTAAATCTAGACTTAGCCCAACTTCTTGGCCTAACCTTGAACCTAACACAAACCCTAACATTAACAGTAGCCATAAACGTGGTCCGAAGCTTAAACCTAGCCCTTAGACAAACCCTCACCCTAATCCTAGCCCTAACCATAATGCTAGCCCTAGGCAAAACCATAAAACTCATCCTCACCATAGCCCTAACCCTAACACTAAGCCTATCCTTAAAACTGATCCTAGCCTGAACCTAACTCTAACTCTAGCACTATCCCTAATCCAAACCGTACCCGTAACTCTAACCCTAACCCAAACACTAACACTGATGCTAACACTAAAACTAACCATTGGCATTTTCCTAAACCTAACCCTAAACCCAACCCTAGCCCTAACCCTAACACTGATCCTAAACCTAACTCTAACTCAAACCTACCGAAAACGTAAACTTAACCCTAACCTCAACACTAGCCCCAACTAAAATGCTGACCCTAACCCTACACCTAATCCTAACCTTTACCCTAACCCTAACCATAACCCTAAACCTAGCCCTACTCCTAGCATTAGCCCTAAACCAAGCCCTAAACCTACTGTTAGCCATAGCACTAAGCCTTTACTTAAGGAAAGCCCCAGAACTAGCCCAACCCTAGCCCTAACACTAGCCCTACTTCCACCCCAAGCCCTATTCCTGTCCCGAGCCCTCACCCTAATGCTAAGTCTAAGTCTAAACCTAATCTCAACTATAGACCTGAAGCTAACACTAGCCATAACCCTAACTCGAACCCTAAAAATACACATACCCCAGGCCCTAACCCTAGCCCTAAACCTATTCCTAATCCTTTAACTTGTTGTAGAACTAGCCCTACCCCTAGCCCTAATCCTAGCCCTTCATCTAACCCTTACCCTAAACCTAACCCTACCATAACCCTATCACGAACAGAAACAATAACCATAACACTACACTTACCCTGGCTCTAACCCTAAAACTAACCATAGAGTTTACCCTGACACTAACTGTAACCAACACAGGACCCCTAGCACTAACTGTATCCCTAATCATACCCCATAGCAGTAACACTAACCATAGCCATAACCCTAACCCTAACCTCAACCTTACCCCAAAACCTAACCCTAGCCCACCCTTAACCCTAAACCTAAACCTAATCTGAACTATAGCCCCAACTATAACCCTAAACTTAACCCTAAACTGAACGATAGCCCTAACCCTAAATTTAGCCCCAACCCTAACGCAAACCCTAAACCTAGCCCTAGCCTTAGCTCTAGCCCTAGCTCTACCACTAGCCGTATACATAACAGTAACCCTAACGTTAACCCTAGCCGAAATCCTTGCCCTCGCCGTAGCTCTACAAGTAGTCATAATGCTAACCCTAGCCCAAACACTAAATCAAATCTAGACCTATCTCTAGCCCTAACACTAATCTTAATCATAACACCTACACTGGCTCTAAAATTAACTCTAGCCATAACCCTAACCCTAACCCTAACCCTAACCCTAACCCTAACCCTAACTCAAGCCCTAAACCTAGCCCTAGGCCTAGCATGAACCGTTACCCTAACACTAGTCCTTAACATAACACTAACTCTATCCTTAAACCTAGCCCTATTCGTAGCCCTAGTCCTAAACCTAGACCTAGCCCTAAGCCTAGCCCTAATCATAACTCTCTCTGTGGCCATTGCCATAGCGCGAACTTAGGGACTATCACGAACCCTTGAATTAATCCTTACCCTAAACCTAATCCTAAACCTAAACTGAATCTGAACATGAAACGGAACCCTAACTCTTACCTTACCCCAGCACTAACACTAGACCAAGTGCTACTCCAAGCCCTATCCCTTACCTTAAACATAAAGCTAGCACTAGTCCTGATATTAGCCATAACCTTAACTCTAGGGCTAAACCCAACTCTAAGCCTAGCTGTAGCCCAAGCCATGACCCTAACCTGAACCATAGAACTAAACCTAACCCTAACCATAGTCCTTACACGAACACTATAACTAGCCCTAGACCAACCCTAAACCAAACCCT
The DNA here is from genome assembly GCA_004027735.1 of Carollia perspicillata. Classification (NCBI taxonomy): domain Eukaryota; kingdom Metazoa; phylum Chordata; class Mammalia; order Chiroptera; family Phyllostomidae; genus Carollia; species Carollia perspicillata. The sequence continues at coordinate 39,374 of PVKM010003535.1, read as the reverse complement.
ATCCCTAACCTCAACTATACCATAAGCCTATTCGTAGCCTTATCACCAACACTAAACATAAACCTAGTCCTATCCCTATTCATAGCTCTACCACTGCCATAACCATGACCATAGACCAAATCCTAAACCTAATCCTAACCCACAGCCTTACACTAACCCTATACCTAGACCTAGACCAAACCCTAAAGTGAACCCTACCCCAATCTCAACTCTAGGCCTAAACCTACATGTAACTTTAATCCTAACAGTAAACCTTAAACTAGCCCTAGCTATACATCTACCCATAGCTCTAAACTTAGCCATAAACCTAGCCTAAACCCTAGCCAGAATCCTTCACCTTGTCCTTGCCGTAGTCCTACCTCTAACTTTAGCCATATTACTAACAGTAAACATAACACTAACCCTAAACCTAGCACCATCTCCAGCCCAAGGTATAGCTTTAAAAGTAACATTAACCCTAATCTACCCCGAGCCTTATCCCTAGCCCTAAATGGAAACCTAACCTAATTCCTAACACCAACCAAGCCATAAACCTAAACATACTACTAACCCTCACACCAGCTTTACTCGAAGCCGTAGCCCTAACCAAAGCGTATCCCTAGTGTTAACCCTAACACTACTGCCATCTTTAACACTTGAACAAACCCATTCTCTTAATCCAAACCAAAAACTAACCCTAACACGAACCAGAACCTGAACTGCAAAGCCAGCCCTAGAAAAAACACTAAACCTAGAACTAGCCCTAGCCGTAGCGCTATCACTAACACTATCCTTACACTAGCATTAACCTTAGCATTAGCCCTAGCCCTAAACCTAACCCTAAGCCTAACCATAAGCCTCACTCCAGACTGAGCAATAGGCCTAGCCCTGGATCTAACCATAAACATAAAACTATCCCTAAACCAAACCGCAACCCTAGACATAATGCTATCTATAGTCCTAACCCTAACACTAACCATAACCCTAGCTCCAGTCCTAGATGTAGCCCTAGAGTTAACACTAGCCCCAAACCTAACCCTACCGCTAGCTTCAACCTTAACCCTAATCCTTACAATCGCCCAATCCCTTGCCCTGCGCTAGTCCTAAAAGTAACTCTAGATTTAGCCCTAGTTTTAGCCCTAGCCCTAACCCTAACCCTAATCCAAATGCTAAACCTAGCAGTAGCCCTGCATATAGCATTCTCTCAGAGTGTAGGTCTTACCCTAAACCTAACCCTAGCATTAAGTGTAGCCCTAATTCTTCCCTTCACCCTAAACCTAGTCTTATCCCTAATCCTAAAGATAGCCCTACCCTAAACATACCCCTAATGCTAGTCCTGCCTCTAACACTAAACCTGGCACTACTTCGACTTCACTTCCCAACCCTATCCCTAACTTTAATCTTTGATAATCATAGCCCTAAACCAAGGCATAGACCTAGATCTAGCCCTACACCTAGCCCTAAACACTAGCCTAAACTCATGCCCTACTACTAACCCTAGCCCTAGCACTAGTCCTAAGCCTTCCACTACACCTAACCCTTGAACTAAAACTCACCCAAAACATGACTATAATCCCAGCCCTAACCCAAACCCTAAACCTAATGGTAGCCCGAGGATTAACCCTAAACTCAGCCATAAACATAGGCCTACACCTAACCCTAAACCTAAGTCTAACATTAGCTTTAACATGACCCCTAAAGCTAAGCCTAACACTGAACCTAATCCAAGCCTTAGGCACAACCCTAGTTCTTGCCCAAAGCCTAACACTAAGTCTAACCTTAACCCTAAACTTAGACATCGCCTTAGCCCTAGACCTAATCTTCTTGCTAACCCTAACCTTAAACCTAAATCTAGTTTTAAACCTAACCTTAAACCTAGAACTAACCCGAAATCTAAACAGAAAATAACACTAAGCACTACCCCTAACATTGGACCTAATACTATCCTTAACCCTAAATCTAAACTTAAACATAACCCTAACCCTACCCTAGCCCTTAACTTGCCTTTAACCCTAACCCTAACCCTAACCCTAAACTCAACCCTAGACATGAATTAAATATAGCCCCAGCCATTACCTTAACCACAAAAATAGCCCTAGACCTGGCTTTACCACAAGCCCTATCTCTCACCATACCACTATCCCTAACGCTAGAGTTAACCTTAGCCATTATCATTGACTTCACCATAACCATAGCCCTAATCATAACCCTACACCAGCTCTAGCCATAGCTCTAACCCTAGATCTATCCCAAAACTTTGAACTAATTCTGACCCTATCCCTAACCTTAATTCTAGCCCAAACCCGAATCCTAAATGTATCAATGGCCCTAGCAGTAATTTCAACCTTTGCAGAAACCCTATCCCTAGCCCTAACCACAATCCTAAACTTAACAATAGCCCTAACCTTAGTCCATAAACAAACTTTAAACTTTAACCAATCCCTAGCCCTAGCCGTAGCCCTAGCCCTGGCCCTAAACCTAACCATAGCCCTAACCTCAACCCTGTCATAGTCCTAACACTTACCCGATACCTAGCTGGAGACCTAATCCTAACCCTCACCTTAAGCCCAACCCTAAACCAAATCCTAACACAAGATTTAGCCCTAGCTGTAATCCTAGCTCTAAACCTAATACATTTACTAACCTTAAAACTTGCCCTAGCAGAATTCTTAACCCTAAACCTACCCATAAACCTAACCGAAGCCCTAGCCCTACCCATAGTCCTAACCCTAACACTAACCCTATACCAAGATCTAACACTAACTCTAACCGTAACGTTAGCCCTAAACCAAACCCTAAACCAAAACCTAGATCTACGCCCAGTCCTACTCCTTCCCCTAACTCTTACCATGAGCCTAACCTTACCGCTACCCATAGACCTAGGCCCTGATCGAACCTGAGACTTAGCCCTAACCCTAGACATAAACTAGCCTTGAAATTAACACTAACAATAGCTCTAACCCTCTCATTATCCCTAGCCCTAAATGTACACTTAACCCAAAGTCTTGGCCAAGCCCTGAACCTAACCCAAACCCTAACATTAACAGTAGCCATTAACCTGGTTCGTGGCTTAAACCTACCACTTAGACAAACCCTAGCCCTAATCCTAGCCCTAAACATAACGCTTTCCCTAGGCCTAAACATAATCCTCACCCTCACCATAGCCCTAACCCTAACACTAAGCCTACATCTAAAAGGGTTTCTAGCCCTAATCTAACTCTAAATCTAGCACTATCCCTAATCCAAACCATAACTGTACCTCTAAAATTAACCACCCCACCCTAAGGCTAACACTAAACCTAACCATAGGCGTTTCCCTAAACCAAACCCTAGCCCTAACCCAAACACTGACCATAAACCTAACCCTAACCAAAATATACCCAAAACCTAAACTTAACCCTAACCTCAACTCTACTCCTAACTAAAACGCTCACCCTAACCCTACACCTAACCCAAACCCTAACCCTAACCAAAACCCTAATCCTAAACCTAGCCCTACTTCTAGCATTAGCCCTAACCCAAGCCCAAAACCTAATTTTAGACACAGCACTACCAAATTCCTTGGGAAAACCCCAACACTAGCCGACCTTAGCGCTAACACTAACCCTAATTCCACCCCAAGCCCTATCCCTGTTAAAAGCCCTCACACTAATGCTAAGTTTAAGTGTAATCCTAACCTCAAGCATAGACCTGAATTTAACCATAGCCATAACCCTAACTCGAACCCTAAAAATACAAATAGCCCTAGCCCTAAACCTAGCCCTAAACCTATCCCTAATCCTTTACCTTGTCATAGACCTAGTCCTATGCCTAGCCCTAAACTTAACCTTTCATCTAACCCTTATCCTAAACCTAACCCTAACTGTAACCCTAGCCCGTAACACTAACCCTAACACTTGACTTACCCTGGCTCTAACCCTAACACTAAACATAGCGTTAACCCTAACACTAAGTGTAACCCTTTCAGTACCCCTAGCACTAACCCTAACCCTAACCATACTCCATAGAAGTTACAGTAACCATAGATGTAACCCTAACCCTAAGCTCAACTTTACCCCAAAACCCAACCCTAGAGCATCCTTCACCCTTAACCTAAACCTAATCTGAAATATAACCCAAATTCTAACCCTAAACTTAACCCTAAACTGACTGATAGCCCTAAGACTAACCCTAGCCTTAACCCTAACTAAAACCCTAAAACTAGCCCTAGCCCTAGCTCTAGCACTAGCTCTACCACCAGCCCTATACATAACAGTAATGCCAGCCTTAACCCTAGCCCTAATCCTTGCCCTTGCCGTAGCTCTACAAGTAGCCCTAATCCTAACCCTAGCCCGAACACTAACACAAACCCTAGTCTATCTCTTCCCCTAACACTAATCTTAACCATAACACCTACCCTAGATCTATCCCTAACTCTAGGCATAACCCTAACCCTAACACTAACCCTAACCCTAACCCTAACCCTAACCCTTGCCCTAGACCTAGACCTAGCATGAACCATTATCCAAATTCTAACCCTTAACATAACAATAACTCTAACCCTAATCCTAGCCCTATTCTTAGCACTAATCCTAACCCTAGACCTGGCCCCAAACCTTGCCCTAATCATAACCCTCTCTGTGGAAATAGCCATAGGGCTAACTCTAGGGTATCCTGAACCCTTGAACTAATCCTTACCCTAATCCTAATCATAAACCTAGCCCGAACCCGAACCCGACCCGAACCCTAACCGTAACCCTAACCCAGCACTAACAATACACAAAGTGCTACTCCAAACCTTATCCCAACACTTAAACATAAAACTAACACTAGTCCTGTTGTTAGCCCTAACCCTAACACTAGGGTTAAACTTAACCTTAGGACTAGCTGGAGCCCTAGCCATGGTCCGAACCGCAACCATAGAACTAACCCTAACCATAACCATAGTCCTTACACGAACACTATAACTAGCCCTAGACAAAACCCTAAACCATCCCGAACCCGAATCTCAACTCTACCATAAGCCTATATATAGCACTATCACCAACACTAAACATAAACCTAGCCCTAGTCATATTCATAGGTCTACCACTGCCATAACCATAAACATAGTGCTAATCCTCATCCTAACCCAAAACCACAGTCCTTACACTAACCCTATACTTAGAACTAGACCAAATCTTAAAGCGACACTAACCCAAACTCAACTCCAGCCCTAAACTTATATGTAGCTTTAATACTAACAGTAACCCTTAACCTAGCCCTAGCTAGACATCTACCCATAGCTCTAAACGTACCTCTAAACCTAGCCTAAACCCTAGCCACAATCCTTCATCTCGTCCTTGCCATAGTCCTAGCACTGACCCTTGCCATATTCCTAACAGTAAACATAATGCTATTCCTCACCCTAGCACAAACTCCAGCCCGAGGTATAGCTTTAAAACTAACGTTAACGCTAAGCTACCCGTAGCCTTAGCCCTAGCACCAAACAGAAACCTAACCCAATTTCTAACCCTCACCAAGCCATAAACCCAAACATATAACTAACCTTAACACCAGCCCTACTTGTAGCTGTAGCCCTAAACCAATCTTAACCCCAGTCTTAACCCTAACACTACCGCTGTCCCTAACACTTCAAAAAACCCCTTCTCTTAATCTAAATCTAAAACTAACCCTAGCACGAACCAAATCCAAAACCGTAAACTGAGCCCTAGAGAAAACACTAACCTAAAACTAGACTTAGCCCTAGCCCTATCTCTATCCCTAACACGAATACTAACCCTAGCATTAACCTTAGCATTAGCCCTAGCCCTAAACCTAACCCTAACCCTAACCCTAAACCTAACTCTAGCCTGAGACTTAGACCTAGCCCTGGATCTAACATAAACCTATACATAAACCTAACCCTAACCCAAACCTCAACCCTAGACATAATGCTATCCATAGCCCTAACCCTAAATCTAACCTTAATCCTAGCTCAAGTCCTAGATGTAGCCCTAGAGTTAACACTAGCCCCCAAACTAACCCTGCCTTTAGCTTTAAACTTAGCCTTAATCCTTAACCTCGCCCATTTCCTAGTCCTAGCCCTAACCCTAAGCGTAACTCTAGCCTTAGCCCTAGTTCTAGCCCTAGCCCTAACCCTAACCCTAACCATAAACCTAAATCTACTCCAAGCCATGCATATAGCCTTAGCTCTAACAGTAGCTCTTACCACAAACCTAACCCTAGCCTTAAGCGTAGCCCTAATTCTGGCCTTCACCTTAAACCTAATCTTATCCCTAACCCTAAAGCTAGCCCTACCCTAAGCATACCCCTAATGCTAGCCCTGTCCCTAAAATTAAACCTGGCACAACTTCTAACCCTCTTCCTAACCCTATCCCTAACATAATCCTAGTTGAGCCCTAGCACTAAACCAAGCAATAGCCCTAGATCTATCCTACACTTAGCCCTAAACACTAGCCTTAACTCAAGCCCTAGTCTTATCCCTAGCCCTAGCACTAGTCACAAGCCTTCCGCTAATCCTAACACTTGAACTAAACTTAACCCTGAACCTGACATTAACCCTAGCCAAGACCAGAACCCTAAACCTAATGGTAGCCCTAGCATTAACACTAAACTCAGCTGTAAACCTAGCCCTACACCTAACCCTAAACGTAAGTCTAACATTAGCTCTAACATGAGCCCTAAAGCTAAGCCTAACACTGAACCTAATCCAAGCCTTAGGCACCACCCTAGTTCTTGCTCAAAGCCTAACACTAAGTCTAACCTTAGAGCTAAACCTAGCCATCGCCTTAGCCCTAGCAATAATGCTAATGCTAACCTTAACCTTAATCCTAAATCTAGTCCGAAACCTAAACTTCAACCTTGCCCTAACCCGAACTCTAAATAGAAACCAACACTAAACACTACCACTAATTTTGGACCTCACCCTAACCCTTAACCTAAACCTAAACCTAACCCTAACTCTAACCCTAGCCCTTACCTTGCCTCTAATCCTAACCATAACCCTAACCCTAAACTCAACCCTAGACATAAATTAACCATAGGCCTAGTCATTACCTTAACCATAAAAATAGCCCTAGACCTGGCTTTACCACAAGCCCTATCCTCGCCCTAACACTATCCCTAACACTAGACTTAACCTTAGCTATTATACTTGACTTCACCCTAACCCTAGCCCTTACCATAGCGCTACACCTAGCATTAGCCATAGCCCTAACCTTAGCTCTCTCCCAAAACTTTGAATTAATTCTGACCGTATCCCTAACCCTAATTCCAGCCCAAAATCGAATCATGACTGTATCCATAGCCCTAGCAGTCACATCAACCCTTGCACAAACCCTATCCCTATTGCAAACCATAATACTAAACTTAATACTAGCGCTAACTTTAGCCCAAACACAAACCCTAAACTTAAACCAATCCCAAGCCCTAGCCATAGCCCTACCCCTGGCCCTAAACATAACATTAGCCCTGACCTAAACCCTAACATAGTGCTAACACTAACACAAGACCTAGCTCTAGACATAATCCTAACCCTCACCCTAACCCTCACCCTAACCCTAACCCTAAACCAAACCCTAACACAAGATTTAGCCCTAGCTTAATCATAGCACTAAACCTAACACATTGGCTAAGCCTAAAACTTGCTCTAGCACAATTCTTAATCCTAAACCTGCCAGTAAACCTTACTGAAGCACTAGCCCTACCCATAGTCCTAACCCTAACACTAACCCTATACCAAGACCTAACACTAACTCCAACCGTAAGGGTAGCCCTAAACCAACCTTAAACCAAAACCTAGATCCACACCTTGTCCTAGTCCTTCCACTAACCCTAACCATGAGCCTAACCTTACCGCTACCCGTAAACCTAGGCCCTGACCTCCCCCATTGCTTAGCCCTAAGCCTAGCCGTAAATTAGCACTAAAATTAACACTAACCGTAGCTCACATTTTCACATAGCCCTAGCCCTAAATCTAGAATTAACTCAACGTCTTGGCCTAGCCTTAAAACTAACCCAAACCATAACATTAACAGTAGCCATAAACCTGATCCGAGGCTTAAAACTAGCCCTTACAAAAACCTTAGACCTAATCATAGTGCTAACCATAACCCTAGCCCTAGGCCTAACCATAAACCTCATCCTCACCATAGCCCTAACCCTAACACTAGGCCAACCCTTAAAAGTGATCCTTGCCCGAACCTAACTCTAACTCTAGCACTATCCCTAATCCAAACCGTAACAGTAACTTTAACCCTAACCCTAATGCTTAAACTAAACCTAACCATAGGCCTTTTCCGAAAACTAACCCTAAACCGAACCCTAGCCCTAACCCTAACACTGATCCTAAACCTGACCAAAAAATAAACTTAACCCTAACCTCAATGCTAGCCCTAACTAAAAGGCTGAACCTAACCCTACAACGAACCCTAACCCTAACCCTAACCCTAACCATAAATCTAGCCCTACTCCTAGCATTTGCCCTAACACAAGCCCTAAGCATAACGTTAGCCATAGCACTAACCTTTTACCTAGGGAAAGCCCCAGCACTAGCCCGATTTTACCACTAACACTAGCGCTACTTCAACCCCAAGCCCTATCCCTGTCCCAAGCCCTCAACCTAACGCTAAGTCTAAACCTAAACCTAACGTCAACCATAGACCTGAAGCTATTCATAGCCATAACACTAACTCGAACTGTAAAAATACACATAACCATGGCCCTAACCCAGCCCTAACCCTATACCTAAATTTTTACCTTGTCGTAGACCTACCCCAACCCATAGCCCTAACTCTAACCCTGTATCTAAACCTTACCCTAAACCTAACCTTAACCGTAACGCTAGCCTGAACCGAAATACTAACCCTAACACTAGACGTACCCTGGCTCTAACCCTAACACTAATCTTAGTGTTAACCCTAACACTAACTGTAGCACTCACAGTAGCCCTAGAACTAACACTAACCCTAACCATACCCCATATCAGTAACACTAACCATAGCTGTAACCCTAACTCTAAGCTCAACTTTAACCCAAAAACTGACCCTAGCCCATCCTTAACCCTAAACCTAAACCAAATCTGAAGCATAGCCCCAACTATAACCCTAAACTGAACGATAGCCCTAAACTGAACGATATCCCTAACCCTAACCCTAGCCCTAACCATCACTCAAACCCTAAACCTACCCTATCCCTACCTCTAGCCCTAGCTTACCACTAGCCCTATACATAACAGTAACCCTAGCCTTAACCCTTGCCGTAATCCTTGTCCTCGCCTTAGCCCTACAAGTAGCCCCAATCGTAACCCTAGCCTGAACACTAACACAAACCTAGCCCTATCTCTAGCCCTAACACTAATCTTAACCATAACACCTACCCTAGCTCTAACCCTAACTCTAGGCATAACCCTAAACCTAACCCTAACCCTAACCCTAAACCTAATCCTAAACCTAACCCTAACCCTAACCTTAACCCAAGCCCTAGCCCTAGCCCTAGCCCTAGACCTAGCCCTAGCCCTAGCACGAACGGTTTCCCTAACCCTAGCCCTTAAAATAATACTAAGTCTAACCCTAAACCTAGCCCTAATTGTAGCCCTAGTCCTAAACCTAGACCTAACTCTAAACCTAGCCTTAATCATAACCCTCCCTGTGTCCATAGCCATAGGGCTTATTCTAGGTCTATCCCGAACACTTGAACTAATCCTTACCCAAAACCTAATAATTAACATAGCCCGAACCTGAACCCTAACCATAAGACTACCACAGCATTAACAGGAGACCAAGCACTATTCCAAGCCCTATCCCTAACCTTAAACATAAACATAACACTAGTCCTGATATTAGCCCTAACCCTAACACTAGGGTTAAAACTAACCATAGGCCTAGCTCTAGCCCTAGCCATGGCCCTAACCATAACCATAGAACTAACCATAATCCTAACCATAGTCCTTACAGGAACAATCTATCTAGCCCTAGACCAAACCCTAAACATAACCCTAAACATAACCTCAATTCTACCATAAGCCTATACGTAGCCCTATCGCCAACACTAACGATAAACCTAGGCCTAGCCCTATTCATACCTCTACCACTGCCATAACCATTACCATAGACCTAATCCTAACCCTAACCCTAACCCTCAGTCCTTAGACTAACCCTATACCTAGAACTAGACTAAATCCTAAAGGGGACACTAAACCCAATCTCAACTACAGCCCTAAACCTATATGTAGCTTTAATCCTAACAGTAACCCTTAACCTAGCCCTAACTATACATCTACTCGGAGCTCTAAACCTAGCCATAAACCTAGCCTAAACTCTAGCCACAATCCTTCACCTCGTCCTTGCCGTAGTCCTAGCACTAACCCTAGGCATATTCCTAACAGTAAACATAACACTAACCCTAACCCTACCACCATCTCCAGCCTAAGGTATTGCTTTAAAAGTAACATTAACGCTAAGCTACCCCTAGCCTTAGACTTAGCCCTAAACCGAACCTTAACCCTATTCCTAACACTCACCAAGCCATAAACATAAACATATAAGTAACCCTAACACCAGCTCTACTTGTAGCCGTAGCCCTAACCCAAGCCAAACCCTAGTCTTAGCCCCAACACTACCGCTGTACCTAACACTTGTACAAAACCTTTCCATTAATCTAATCCTAAAACTAACCCCAGCACAAACCAAAACCCAAACTGTAAATCCAGGCCTAGAACAATCACTAAACCTAGAACTAACCATAGCCCTAGCGCTATCACTAACACAATCCCTAACCCTAGAATTAACCTTAGCATTTCCCCAGCCATAAACCTAACCCTAACCCTAACCCTAAAAATAACACTAGCCTGAGACGTAGACCTAGACCTGGATTTAACCATAAACATAAACCTAACCCTAAACAAAAACTCAACCCTAGACATAATGCTATGCATAGCCTTAACCCTAACACTAACTGTAATCCTAGCTCCAGTCCTAGATGTAGCCCTAAAGTTACCACTAGCCCCAAACCTAACCCTACCGCTAGCTTTAACCTTAGCCCTAACACTTACCCTCATCCAATTCCTAGTCCTAGCCCTACCAGTAATGTAACTCTAGCCTTAGACCTAGATCTAGCCCTAGCCCTAACCCTAACCCTAAACCTAAAACTAGCCCTAGCCCTGCATACAATCTTCCCTCTAAGACAAGCTCTTACCCCAAACCAAACGCTGGCCTTAAGCATAGCCCTAATTCTTGCCTTCACCGTAAACCTAATCTTATCCCTAACCCAAAAGCTAGCAGTACGCGAAACATACCACAAATACTAGCCCTGACCCTAACACTATATCTGGCACTACATCTACCCTACTTTCTAACCCTATTCCTAACCTTAATCCTGGTTGAGCATAGCCCTAAAACATGGCGTAGCCCTAGATCTAGCCCTACACCTAGCCCTAAACACAAGCCTTAACTCAACCCCTGGTCATAAACCTAACCTAGAACTAGTACTAAGCCTTCCGCTAAACCTACCCTTGAACTAAAACTAACCCTGAATTCGACTCTAACTCTAGCCATGACCCGAACACTAATCCTAATGGTAGCCCTAGCATGAACCCTAAACTCAGACATAAACATAGCCCTACACCTAACCCGAAACCTAAGTCTAACGTTAGCTCTAACATGAGCCCTAAAGCTAAGCCTAACACTGAACCTAATCCAAGCCTTAGGCACCACCCTAGTTCTTGCCCAAAGCCTAACACTAAGTCTAACCTTAAACCTAAATTTATCCATCGCCTTAGCCTTGCGCTAACCCTAAAGCAAACCCTAAACTTAAACCTAAATCTAGCTCTATACCTAAACTTCAACCTAGCCCTAACCCGAACTCTAAACAGAAACCAACACTAAGCACTACCCATAACTTTGGACCTCACCCTAACCCTAACCCTAAACCTAAACCTAAACCTAAACCTAACCCTAAACCTAACCCTAGCCCTTACATTGACTCTAACCCTAACCCTAAACTGAACCCTAGACATGAATTAACCATAGCCGTAGCCATTACCTTAACCATAAAAATAGCCCTAGACCTGGCTTTACCACAAGCCCTATCTCTCTCCCTAACACTATCCCTAACGATAGACTTAACCTTAGCCCTTATCCTTGACTTCACCCTAACCCTTATCCTAACCATAGCCCTACACCTAGCTTTAGAAATAGCCATAACTCTAGCTCTATCCCAATATTTTGAACTAATTGTGACCCTATATCTAACCCTAATTCTAGCCCAAAAGTGAATCCTAACTGAATCCATAGCCCTACCAATCACTTCAACCCTTGCACAAACACTATTCCTAGTGCTAACCATAATCCTAAACTTAACACTAGCCTTAACTTTAGACCAAACACAAATCCTGATCTTAAACCAATCCCTAGCCCTAGCCATAGACCTAGCCCTGGCCATAAACATAACCATAGCCCTAACCTCAACCCTAACATACTCCTAAAACTAACCCAGGACCTAGCTGTAGACCTAACCCTAACCCTCACCCTAAGCCCAAACCTAACCTAAATCTTAACTCAAGATTTAGCCCTAGGTGTAATCCTAGCCCTAAACCTAACACATTCGCTAACCTAATATTTGCCCTAGCACAATTCTTAACCCTAAACCTACCTGTAAACCTAACCGAAGCCCTAGCCCTAACCATAGTTCTAACTCTAACACTAACCCTATATCAAGACCTAACACTAACACCAACCGTAACGCTACTCCTAAACCGAACCCTATACCAAAACCTGGTTCCAAGCCTTGTCCTAATCCTTCCCCAAACCCTTACCATGAGCCTACTCTTACCGCTACCCGTGACCTAGGCCCTGACCTACCCCGATGCTTAGCCCTAAACCTAGCTGTAAACTAGCCCTGAATTTAAACTAACCATAGCTCCAACACTCTCATTAGCCCTAGCCCTAAATCTAGACTTAACCCTACATCTTGACCTAGCCCTGAACCTAACCCAAAAACTAACATTAACAGAAGCCATAAACCTGGTCCGAGGCGTAAACCTAACCCTTAGACAAACACTAGCCCTAATCCTAGCCCTAATCATAACGCTACCCCTAGGCCTAACCATAAACCTCATCGTCACCATTGCCCTTACCCTAACAATAAGCCTACCCTTAAAAGTGATCCTAGCCCAAATCTAACACTAACTCTAGAAGTATCCCTAATCCAAACCAAAATTGTAATTCTAACCCTAAACCGAACCCTAGCCTTAACCCTAACACTGATCCTAAACCTAACCCTAACCCAAACATACCCAAAACCTAAACTTAACCCTAACCTCAATGCTAGCCCTAACTAAAACTCTGACCCTAAATCTACACCTAACCTTATCCATAACCTTAACTATATACCTAAACCTAGCCCTACTCTTAGCATTAGCCCTAACCCAAGCCCTAAACCTAGCCCTACTCCTAGCATTAGCCCTAACCCAAGCCATGAACCTAATGATACCCATAGCACTAACCCTTTAACTAGGGAAAGCCCCAGCACTAGCCTGATCCTAGCCCTAACACTAGCCCTACTTCCACCCCAAGCCCTATCCCTGTCCTGAGCCCTCACCCTAACGCTAAGTCTAAGCCTAAACCTAACCTCAAAGGTAGACCTGAAGCTAACCGTAGACATAACCCTAACTCGAACCCTAAAAATACACATAGACCTGGCCCTAACCCTAGCCCTAAACCTATCCCTAATCCTTTACCTTGTCATAAACCTAGCCCTTCCCCTAGACCTAACCCTAACCCTTCATCTAACCCTTACCCTAAACCTAACCCTAACGTAAATCTAGCTCAAACCCAAACACTAACACTAACACTAGATTTACCCTGGCTCTAACTCTAACACTAACCCTAGCATTAACCCTAACACTGAATGTAACCCTCCCATTACCCCTACCACTAACCCTAACCCTAACCATACCCCAAAGCAGTAACACTAACCATAGCAGTAACCCTAACCCTAAGATCAACTTTACCACAAAATCTACCATAGCCCATCCTTAATCCTAAACTTAAACCTAATCTGAACTATAGCCCCAACTCATACCCTACACTTAACACTTAAGTGAATGATAGCTCTAACCCTAACCCTAGCCCAAACCCTAACTCAAACCCTAAACCTAGCCCTAGCACTAGCTCTAACCCTAGCTCTACCACTAGCCCTATACATAACAATAACCCTAGCCTTAACCCGGGCCCTAATCCTTGCAATTGCCTTAGTCCTACAAGTACCCCTAATCCTAAACCTAACCCAAACACTAACACAAACCCTAGCCCTATCTCTAGCACTAACACTAATCTTAACCATAACACCTATCCTAGCTCTCACCCTAACTCTAGGCATAACCCTAAAACTAACCCTAACCCTAACCCAAGAACTAGGCCAAGCCCCAGCCCTAGCCCTAGCACGAACCATTACCCTAACCCTAGCCCTTAACATAACACAAACTCTAAACTTAAATCTAGCCCTATTCGTAGCCCTATTCCTAACAATAGACCTAGCCCTAAACCTAGACCTAATCATAACCCTCCCTGTGTCCATAGCCATAGGGCTAACTCTAGGTCTATCCTGAACCCTTGAACAAATCCTTACCCTAAAACTAATCATAAACCTAGCCCAAACCAAACCCGAACGCAAAGCCTAACCATAAACCTAACCCAGCACTAACACCAGACCAAGCACTACTCCAAGCCCTATCCCTAACCTTAAACATAAATCTAACACTAGGCCTGATATTAGCCCTAACCCTAACACTAGGGTTAAACCTAACCCTAGGCCTAGCTGAAGCCCTAGCCATCGCCCTAACCATAACCATAGAACTAACCCTAACCCTAACCATAGCCCTTATATGAACACTATAACTAGCCCTAGACCAAACCCTTAACCTAACCCTAACCCTACCTTCAACTCTACCATAAGTCTATATGTAGCCCTATCACCAACACTAAACATAAACCTAGCCTTAGCCCTCTTCATTGCTCTACCACTACCATAACCATAACCATAGACCGAATCTTAACCCTAAACGTAACCCACAGTCCTTACACGAACCCTGTACCTAGTACTAGACCAAACCCTAAAGCGAAACCTAACACCAATCTCAACTCCAGCCCTAAACCAATATGTAGCTTTAATCCTAACAGTAACCATAACTTAGCCCTAGCTATATATCTACCCTAAGCTCTAAACCTAGCCCTAAACCTAGCCTAAACCCTATCCACAATCCTTTAGCTCGTCCTTGCAATAATCCTAGCACTAACCCTAGCTATATTCCTAACAGTAACCATAAAGATAACCCCAACCCTAGCATGATCTCCAGCCCAAGGTATAGCTTTAAAACTAACATTAACACTAACCTACCCCTGGCCTTAGCCCTAGCCCTAAATCAAACCTAACCCAATTCATAACCCTCACCAAGCCATAAACCTAAACATATAACTAACCATAACACCAGACCTACTCGTAGCTGTAGCCCTAACCCAACCCTAACCCTAGTCTTAGCTCTAACAGTACAGCTGTCTCTAACACTCTTAAAAATCCTTTCCATTAATCCAAACCTAAAACTAACCCTACAAGGAACCAAAATTCGAACATTAAACCCAGCTCTAGATAAAACACTAAACCTAGAACTAGCCCTACTTCTACCCGTAGCCCTATCACTAACACTAATCCTAACCCTAGCATTAAACTTAGCATTAGCCCTAGCCCTAAACCTAACCCTAACCCTAAACCTAACTCTAGTCTGAGACGTACATCTAGCCCTGGACCTAACAATAAACATAAAGGTAACCCTAACCCGAACCTCAATTTTAGACATAATGTTATCCATAGCCCTAACCCTAACACTAACTGTAATCCTAGCTCCAGGCCTACATGTAGCCCTTGAGTTAACACTAGCCCCAAACCTAGCCCTACCGCTAGTTTTAAACTTATCCCTAATCCTTACCCTCGCCCAATTCCTAGTCCTAGCCCTAGCCCTAAACATAACTCTAGATTTAGCTCTAGTTCTAGCCCTAGCCTTAACCCTAACCCTAACCCTAACCCTAACCCTAACCCTAACCTTAACCCAAACCTAGCCCTAGCCCTGCATATAGCCTTCACTCTAAGAGTAGCTCTTACCCCAAACCTAACCCTAGCCTTAAGCGTAGCCCTATTTCTTGCCTTTCGCCCTAAACCTAAACTTATTTCTAACCCTAAGGCTAGCCTTACATTAAAAATACCCCTAATGCTAGCCCTGCCCCTAACACTAAACCTGGCACTAATTAACCCCTCTTCCTAACCCTATCCCTAACCTTAATCCTAGTTGAGCCCTAGCCCTAAACTAAGCCATAGCCCTAGATCTAGCACTACACCTAGCCTTAAACACTAGCCTTAACTCAGGCCCTAGTCCTAACCCTAGCACTAGCACTAGTCCTAAGCCTTCCACTAATCAAAACCCTTGAACTAAAACTAACCCTGAACCCGACTCTAACCCTAGCCCTGACCTGAACCCTAAACCTAATGGTAGCTCTAGCATTAACTCTAAACGCAGCCGTAAACCTGGGCCTCCACCTAATCCTAAATCTAAGTCTAACATTAGCTCTAACATGAGCCCTAAAGCTAACCCTCACACTGAACCTAATCCAAGCCTTAGGCACCACACTAGTTCTTGCCCAAGCCTAACACTAAGTCTAACCTTAACCCTGAACCTAGCCATGGCCTTAGCAATAGCCCTAACCCTAATGCTAACCCTAAACTGAAACCTAAATCTAGTCCTAAACCTAAACTTCAACCTAGCCCTAACCTGAACTCTAAATAGAAACCAATACTAACCACTATCCCTAACTTTCGACCTCACCCTAACCCTAACCCTAACCCTAACACTAAACCTAAACCTAACCCTAGCTCTTAACTTGCCTCTAAACCTAACCATAACCCTAACGCTTAACTCAACCCTAGCATGAATTATCCATAGCCCTAGCCATTACCTTAACCATAAAAACAGCCCTAGACCTGGCTTTACCACAAGCCCTATCTCTGATCTAACACTATCCCTAATGCTAGACTTAACCTTAGCCATTATCCTTGATTTCACCCTAACCTTAGCCCTAACCATAGCCCTACACCTAGCTTTAGACATAGCCCTAACCCTAGCTCTATCCCAATACTTTGAACTAATTCTGACCCTATACCTAACCCTAATTCTAGCCTAAAAGCGAATCCTAACTGTATCCATAGCCCTAGCAGTCACTTCAACTCTTGCACAAACACTATCCTATGCGCTAACCATAATCCTAAAATTAACAGTAGCCCTAATCTTAGCCCAAACACAAACCCTGACCTGAACTAATCCCTAGCCCAAGCCATAGCCCTAGCCCTGGCCTTAACATAACTATACCCCTAACCTCAACCCTAACATAGTCCTAACACAAACCCAAGATTTAGCTGTAGACCTAATCCTAACCCTCACCCTAAGCTCAACCCTAAACCAAACCCTAACACAAGATTTAGCCCTAGATGTAATCCTAGCCCTAAACCTAACACATTCGCTAACCTTACAACTTGCCCTAGCACAATTCTTCACCCTAAACTTACCTGTAAACCTAACCAAAGCCCTAGCGCTACCCATAGTCCTAATCCTAACACTAACGCTATACCATGACCTAACACTAACACCAACCATAACGCATTCCCTAACCGAACCCTAAACCAAAACCTAGCTCTACACATAGTCCTAGACCTTCCCCTAACCCTTACCATGAGCCTAACCTTACCACTACATGTAGACCTCGACCCTGACCTACCCCGAGGCTCAGCCCTAACCCTAGCAGTAAATTAGCCCTGAAATTAACACTAAGCATTGCCCTAACCCTCTCATTCACCCTAGCCTAAATCTAGACTAAACCCAACGTCTTGGCCAAGCCCTGAACCTTACCAAAACCCTAACATTAACAGTAGCCATAAACGTGGTCCCAGGCTTAAACCTAGCCCTTAGACAAACCCTAGTCCTAATCCTAGCCCTAATCATAATGCTAGCCCTAGGCCTAACCATAAACCTCATCCTCACCATAGCCCTAACCCTAACACTAAGCCTACCCTTAAAAATGATCCTAGCACGAACCTAACTCTAAATCTAGCACTATCCCTAATCCAAACCGTAACCGTAACTCTAAATCTAACACCAACCCAAACGCTAACACTAAACCTAATCATCGGTCTTTTCCTAAACCTAAGCCTAAACCGAACCCTAGCCCTAAACCTAACACTGATCCTAAACCTACACCTAACCCAAACTTACCCAAAACCTAAATTTAACCCTACCTCAACGCTAGCCCTAACAAAAATGCTGGCCCTCACCGTACACCTAACCCAATCCCTAAACGTAACAAAAACCCTAATCCTAAACCTAGCCCTAGTCCTAGCATTAGCCCTAACCAAAGCCCTAAACCTAATGTTAGCCATTGCACTCACCCTTATCCTAGAAAAACCCCAAAAATTTCCGACCGTACCCCTAATACTACCCCTATTTTCAACCCAAGCCCTATCCATCTCCCGAAACATCACATTAATGCTAAATATAAGCCTAAAACTAACCTCAACCATAGACCTAAATTTAATTGTAGCAATAACCCTAACTCGAACCCTTTAAATACACATAGCCCTAGCCCTACCCCTAGCCCTAACCCTAACCCTTCATCTAACCCTTACCCTAAACCTAACCGTAACCATAACGCTAGCCCGAACCGAAACACTAACACTAACACTAACACTAACACTAGACTTACCCTGAATCTAACCCTAACAGTAACCGTAGCGTTAACCCTAACACTAAGTGTAACCCTCCCATTACCCCTAGCACTAACAATAACCCTAACCATACCCCATAAGAGTAACACTAACCATAGCCGTAACCCTAACACTAAGCTAAACTTTACCCCAAAACCTAACCCTAGCCCATCCTTAACACTAAACTTAAACCTAATCAGAATGTTACCCCCAACTCTAACCCTAAACTTAACCCTAAACTGAATGAAAGCCCTAATCCTAACCCTAGCCCTAACCCTAAATAAAACCCTAAACTTAGCCCTAGTCCTAGCTCTAGGCCTACCTGTACCACTAGCCCTATACATAACAGTAACGGGAGCCTTAACCCTAGCCCTAATACTTTCCCTCACTGTAGCCCTACAAGGAGCCCTAATCCTAACCCTAGCCCGAACACTAAGACAAACCCTAGCCCTATCTCTAGCCCTAACACTAGTCTTAACCATAACATCTACCCTAGCTCTAACCCTAACTCTAGGCATAACCCTAACCCTAACACTAACCCTAGCCCTAGCATGAACCGTTACCCTAAATCTAGCTCTTAATATAACAATAACTCTAACCCTAAACCTAGCCCTACTCGCAGCACTAAACCTAACCCTAGACCTAGCCCTAAACCTAGCCCTACTCATAACCCTCCCTGTGGCTAACTCTACGATATCCCAAACCCTTGAACTTATCCTTTCCCTAAACCTAATCCTAAAACCAGCTGGAATCCGAACACGAACCCGAACCCTAACCGTAACCATACCCCAGCACTAACACTAGACCAAGCGCTACTCCAAGTACTACCCCTAACCTTAAAAGTAAACCTAACATTAGTCCTGATACTAGCCCTAACGTTAACACTAGGGTTAAACTAAATCTAGGCCTAGCTGTAGCCCTAGCCATGGCCCTAACCATAACCATAGAACTAACAACCATAACCCTAACCATAGTCCTTACACGAACACTATAACTAGCCCTAGACCAAACCCTAAACCTAACCCTAACCCTAACTTCAACTCTACCATAAGCCTATACGTAGCCCTATCACCAACACTAAACATAAACCTAGTCCTAGCCCTATTCATAGCTCTACCACTGCCATAGCCATAACCATAGACCGAATCCTAAAACTAACCCTAACCCAGAATCCTTACCCTAACCCTATACCTTGAACTAGACCAAACCCTAAAGTGAACACTAACCCCAATCTTAACTCCAGCCCTAAATCTATATGTAGCTATAATCCAAACAGTAACCCTTAACCTAGCCCTAGCTATACATGTACACATAGCTCTAAACCTAGCCCTGAATCTAGCCTAAAACCTAGCCACAATCCTTCACCTCATCCTTTCTGTAGTCCTACCAATAACTCTCACCATATTCCTAACAGTAAACATAACACTAACCCTAGCCCTAGCAACATCTCCAGCCCAAGGAATAGCTTTAGTAAGTAACATTAATGCTGTGCTACCCCTAGCCTTAGACATACCCCTAAACCGAAACCTAACCCAATTCCTAACCCTCACCAAGCCACAAACCTAAACATATAACTAACCCTAACACCAGCCCTACTAGTAGAGTAGCCCTAACCCAAGCCTAACCCTAGTCTTAGCCCTAACACTACCGCTTCCCTAACACTTGAAGAAATCCTTTCCCTTAATCTAAACCTAAAACGAACCCTAGCACGAACCAAAACCTGAACCATAAATCCAGCCCTAGAAAAAACACTAAACCTAGAACTAGCCCTAGCCCTAGCACTATCAATAACACTACTCCTAACCCTAGCATTAACCTTAGCATTAGCCCTAGCCCTAAACCTAACCCTAACCTTAACCCTAAACCTAACTCTAGACTGAGCCATAGACCTAGCCGTGGATCTAGCCATAAATATAAACCTAACCCTAACCCAAATCTCAATCCTAGACATAATGCTATCCATAGCTCTAACCCTAACACTAACCGTAATCCTAGCTCCAGGCCTAGATGTAGACCTAGAGTTAACCCTAGCCCCAAACCTAACCCTACCTCTAGCTTTAAACTTAGCCCTAGTCCTTACCCTCACACAATACCTAGTCCTAGCCTGACCGGTGAACGTAATTTTAGCCTTAGACCTAGTTCTAGCCCTAGATCTAACCCTAACCCTAACGCTAAACCTAAACCTAAACCTATGCCTAATCCTGCATATAGCCTTAGTTCTAAGAGTAGCTCTTACCCCAAACCTAACCCTATCCTTAAGCGTAGCCCTAATTCTTGCCTTCGACCTAAACCTAATCTTATCTCTAACCTTGAAGCTAGCCCTACCAGAAACATACCCCTAATGCTAACCCTGCTCCTAACACTAAACCTGGAAAGACTTCTAACCCTCTTCCTATCCCTATCCCTAGCCTTAAGCCTAGTTGAGCCCTAGCCCTAAAACAAATCATAGCCCTAGATCTAGCACTACACGTAGCCCTAAACACTAGCCTTCACTCAATCCCTAGTCCTAACCCTAGCCCTAGCACTAGTCCTAAGCTTTCCGCTAAACCTAAACCCTGAACTAAAACTAGCACTGAACTTGACTCTAACCCTAGCCCTGACCTGAACCCTAAACCTAATCGTAGCCCTAGAATTAACACTAAACTCAGCCATAAACATAGCCCTACCTACCCTAAACCTAAGTCTAACATTAGCTCATACATGAGCCCTAAAGCTAAGCCTAACACTGAACCTAATCCGAACTTTAGGCATCACACTAGTTCTTCCCGAAAGCCTAACACTTACTGTAACATGAACCCTAAACCTAGCCATCGCCTTAGCCCTAGCCATAACCCTAAAGCTAACACTAAACCTAAACCTAGTCCTAGCCCTGCATATAGCACTCATTCTAAGAGCAGCTCTTACCTCAAACCTAATCCTAGACTTAAGTGTAGCACTCTTTCTGGCCTTCGCCCTAAACCTAATCTTCTCCCTAATCCTAAAGCTATCCCTACACTAAACATACCCCTAATGGAAGCCCTGCCCCTAACACTGAACCGGGCACTATTTCTACCCCTCTTCCTAACCCTATCTCTAACCTTAATCCTAGCTGAGCCCTAGTCCTAAACAAAGCCATAGCCCTTTATTTAGGTGTGCACCTAGCCCTAAACACTAGCCTTAACCCAAGCCGTAGTCCTAACCGTAGACCCAGCACTAGTCCTAAGCCTTCAACTAAACCTAACACTTGAACTAAAACTAACTCTAAACCCGACTCAAAACCTAGCCCTGACCCGAACCCTAAACCTAATGGTAGCCGTAGCATTAACCCTAAACTCAGACGTAAACTTAGCCAACACCTAACCCTAAACATAAGTCTAACATTAGCTCTAACATGAGCCCTAAAACTAAGTCTAGCATTGAACCTAATCCAAGCCTTAGGCACAACCCTAGTTCTTGCTCAAAGCCAAACACTAAGTCTAACCTTAACCCTAAAACTACCCATCGCCTTAGCCGATCCCTAACCCTAATGATAATCCTAACCTTAAACATAAATCTAGTCCTAAACCTAACCTTCAACCTAGAACTAACCCAAACTCTAAACAGAAACCAACACTAAGCACTACCCCTAATTTTGAACCTCACCCTAACCCTAACCCTAAAACTAAACCTATATCTAACCCTAACCCTACCCTAGGCCTTATCTTGCCTCTAACCCTAACCATAACCCTAACACTAAACTCAATCCTAGACATGAATTAACCATAGCCCTAGCCATTACCTTAACCATAAAAATAGCCCTAGACCAGCTTTACCACAAGCCTTATCACGCCCTAACACTATCCCTAATGCTAGACTTAACCTTAGCCATTATCCTTCACTTCACCCTAACCCTAGCCATAACCATAGCCCTAAACCTAGCCTTAGCCATACCCCTGAACCTAGTTCTATCACAATACTTTGAACTAATACTGACCCTATGCATAACCCTAATTCTAGCACAAAAGCAAATCCTAACTGTATCCATAGCCCTAGCAGTCAGTTCAACCCTTGCAGAAAACCTATCCCTAGCCCAAACCATAATCCTAAACTTAACACTATCCCTAAAATTACCAAAAACACAAACCCTAACTTAAACCAAATCCTAGCCCTAGCCACAGCCCTAGCCTTGACACTAAACATAACCATAGCCCTAACCTCAACCCTAACATAGTCCTAACACTAACCCAAGACCTAGTTGGAGACCGAATCCTAACCGTCACCCTAAGACCAAACCTAAACCAAACCCTAACACAACATTTAGCCCTGGCTGTAATCCTAGCGCTAAACCTACCACATTCGCTAACCTTAAAACTTGCCCCGGAACAATTCTTAACCCTAAACCTACCTATAAAACTAACTGAAACCCTAGCGCTACACATAGTCCTAACCCTAACACTAACCCTATACCAAGACCTAACACTAACTCCAACCGTAACGCTAGCACAAAACAAAACCCTAAATCAAAACCTAGCTCTACGCCTAATCCTAGTCTTTCCCCTAACACTTACCATGAGCCTAACCTTACTGATACCCGTAGACCTAGGCCCTGACCTACCGCGATGCTTAGCCCCAACCCTAGCTGTAAACGAGCCCTGAAATTAACACGGACAATAGCTCTAACCCTCTCATTAGCTGTAGCCCTAAATCTACACTTAACCCAACGTCTTGGCCAAGCCCTGAACCTAAAACAAACCCTAACATTAACAGTAGCCATAAACCTGGTCAGAGGCTTAAACCTAGCCCTTAGACAAACCCTAGCCCTAATCCTA
Organism: Carollia perspicillata; assembly: GCA_004027735.1. Lineage (NCBI taxonomy): Eukaryota > Metazoa > Chordata > Mammalia > Chiroptera > Phyllostomidae > Carollia > Carollia perspicillata. Next base: position 15,828 of record PVKM010003535.1, on the reverse strand, counting down.
GCCCTAACCATAACGCTAGCCCTACGCCTAACCATAAACTTCATCCTCACCATATGCCTAACCCTAACATTAAGCCTACCCTTAAAAGTGATCCTCGCCCAAACCTAAATCTAACTCTAGCACTATCCATAAACCAATCCGTAACTGTAACTCTAACCCTAACCCAAACCCTAACCCTAACGCTAACACTAAACCTAACCATAGGCCTTTTCCTAAACCTAACCCTAAACAGAGCCCTAGCCCTAAGCCTAACACTGATCCTAATCCTAATCCTAACCCAAACCTACCCAAAACCTAAAGTTAACCCTAACCTCAACACTAGCCCTAACTAAAATGCTCACCCTAACCCTACTCCTAACCCTAAACCTAACCCTAAACCTAACCCTAACCCTAAATCTAGTCCTACTCCTAGCATTTGTCCTAACCCAAGCCCTAAACCTAATGTTAGCCATAGCACTAACCCTTTACCTAGGGAAAGCCCCAGCACTAGCCCGACCCTAGCCCTAACACTAGCCCTACTTCCACCCCAAACCCTATCCCTGTCTTGAGCCCTCACCCTAATGCTAAGTCTAAGCCTAAACCTAAATTCAACCGTAGATCTGAAGCTAACCGTAGCCATAACCCTAACTCAAACCCTAAAAATGCACATAGCTCTGGCCCTAATCGTAGTCCTAAATATCCCTAATCCTTTACCTTTTCGTAGAACTAGCCTTATGCCTAGCGCTAAATCTAACCCTTCATCTAATCCTTACCCTAAACCTAAACCTAACCGTAACCCCAGTCAGAATTGAAACACTAACACTAACACTAGACTTACACTAGCACTAACCCTAACGCTAACCATACCCCATAGATGTAACACTAACCATAGCTGTAACCCCAAACCTAAGCTCAACTTTACCCCAAAACCTATCCCTAGCACATCCTTAACCATAACCCTAAACCTAATCCGAGGTATAACCCCAACTCTAACCCTAAACTTAACCCTAAAATGAACGAGAGCCCTAACCCTAACCCTAGCCCTAACCCTAAATCTAGCCCTAGCCCTAGCTCTAGCCCTAGCTCTACCACTAGCCCTATACATAACAGTAACCCTACCCTTAACCATAGCCGTAATCCTTGCCCTCGCCTTACACCTAAAAGTAGACCAAATCCTAATCCTAGCCTGAACAATACACAAACCCTAGACCTATCTCTAGCCTTAACACTAACCTTAACCATAACACCTACCCTAGTTCTAACCCAAACTCTAGGCATAACCCTAACCCTAAACCTAACCCTAACCTTAACCCTACCCCTAACCCAAGCCCTAGCCCTACCCCTAGCCCTAGCATGAACCGTTACCCTAACTCTAGCCCTTAACATAACACAAACTCTAACCCTAAATATAGCCCTGATCGTAGCCCTAGTCATAAATCTAAACCAAGCTCTAAACCTAGCCCTAATTATAACCCTCCCTGTGTGTATAGCCATAGGGCTAACTCTAGGTCTATCCCAAACTCTTAAACTAATACTCACCCTAAACCTAATCATAAACCTAGCCCAAAACTTAACCCGAATCCATCCCCTAACTGTAACCCTACCCCAGCACTAACAGTAGACCAAGCTCTACTCCAAGCCCTATCCCTAACTTTAAACATAAACCTAACAGTAGTCCTAATATTAGCCCTTACCCGAACACTAGGGTTCAACCTAACCCTAGGCCTAGCTATAGCCCTAGCCATGGCCCCAACCATAACCATAGAACTAATGCTAACCCTAACCATAGTCCTTACACGAAAACTATAACTACTCCTAGACCAAACCCTAAACCACACCCTAACCCTAACTTCAACTCTACCATAAGTCTATACACAGCCCTATCACCAACACTAAACATAAACCTAGGCTTCGCAATATTCATAGATCTACCACTGCCATAACGATAATCATGGACCGAATCCTAACCCTAACCCTTACCCACAGCCCTTACATTAACCCTATACCTAGAACGAGACAAAACCCTAAAGCGAACCCTAAACCCAATCTCAACTCCAGCCCTAAACCTATATGTAGCTTCAATCCTAACAGTAACACTTAACCTAGCCCTAGGTATACATCTACCTGTAGCTCCAAACCTAGCCCTAAACCTAGCCTAAACCCTAGCCACAATCCTTCACCTCGTCCTTGCCGTAGTCCCAGCACTAACCCTAGCCATATTCCAAACAATAAACATAACGCTAACCCTAACCCTAGCACCATCTCCAGCCCAAGGTATAGCTTTAAAACTAACATTAACGCTAAGCTACCCCTAGTCTTAGCCCTAGGCCTAAAGCGAAACCTAACCCAATTCCTAACGTTCACCAAGCCATAAACATAAACATATAACTAAACCTAACACCAGCCCCACTTGTAGCTGTAGCCCTAACCAAAGGCTAACCCTAGTCTTAGCCCTAACACTACCGCAGTCCCTAAAACTTGAGCAAATCCTTTCCCTTAATCTAAACCTAAAACTAACCTAGCAGGAACAAAAACCCAAACCGTTAACCCAGGCCTAGAAAAAACACTAAACCTAGAACTAGCCCTAGCCCTAGACCTAGCGCTATCACTAACACTGCTCTTTACCCTAGCATTAAGCTTAGCATTAGCCCTAGCCCTAAACCTAATCCTAACCATAACTCTAAACCTAACTCTAGCCTGAGCTATATACCTAGCCCGTGATCTAACCTTAAAGAAAAAAATAACCCTAACCCAAACCTCAACCCTAGACATAATGCTATCCATAGCCATAACCCTAACACTAAACCTAATCTTAGCTCCAGTCCTTAATGTAGCCCTAGAGTTAACACTATCCCCAAACATAACCCTACCTCTAGCTTTAAACTTAGCCCTGTTCCTTACCCTCGCCCGATAGCAAGTCCTAGCCGTAGCCCTAAACGTAACTCTAGATTTAGCCCTAGTTCTAGCCCTAGTCAAAACCCTAACCCTAATCCTAACCATAAACCTATGTCTAGCCCTGCATATACCCTTCGCTCTAAGAGTAGCTCTTACCCCAAACCTAACCCAAGCCTTAAGCATAGCCCTAATTCTTGCCTTTGCCCTAAACCTAATCTTATCCATAACCCTACAGCTAGCCCTACCTGAAACATACCCCTAATGCTAGCCCTGCCCCTAACACTAAACCTGGCACTACTTCTACCCCTCTTCCTAACCCTAACCCTAACCTTAAACCTAGTTGAGCCCTAGCCCTAAACCAAGCAATAGCCCTAGGTCTATCCCTACACCTAGCCCTAAACACTAGCCTTAACTCAAGCCCTAGTCCTAACCCTAGCCCTAGCACTAGTCCTAAGCCTTCTGTTAATCCTAACTCTTGACCTAAAACTAACCCTGAGCCTGACTCTAAGCCTAGCCCTGATCCGAACCCTAAACCTAATGGTTGCCCTAGCAATAAACCTAAACTCAGCTGTAAACCTATTCCTACACCTAATCCTAACACTAAGTCTAACATTAGCTCTAACATGAGCCCTAAAGCTAAGCCTAACACTGAACCTAATCCAAGCCTTAGGTACAACACAAGTTCTTGCCCAAAGCCTAAAACTAAGTAAAAACTTAACCCTAATCCTACCCATCGCCTGAGCCCTAGCCCTAACCCTAATGATAACCCTAACCTTAAACCTAAATCAAGTCCTAAACCTAACCTTCAACCTAGCACTAACCCAAACTCAAAACTGTAACCAAAACTAGGCACTACCCCTAATTTTGGACCTCAGCCTAGCCCTAACCCTAAACCTAAACCTAAACCTAACCCTAGCCCTTACCTTACTTCAAACCCTAAACCTCACCCTAACCCTAAATTCAACCCTAGAGATGAATTAACCATAGCCCTAGCCATTAACTTAAGCATAAAAATAGCCCTAGACCTGGCTTTACCACAAGCCCTAGTTCTCGCCCTAACACTATCCCTAACGTTGGACGTAACCTTAGACATTATCCTTGACTTCACCCTAACTCTAGCCCTAACCATCACCCTACACTTAGCTTTAGCCATAGCCCTAACCCTAGCTCTATCCCAATACTTTGAAGTAATTCTGACCCTATCCCTTACCCTAATTCTAGCCCAAAAGCGATTCCTAACTCTATCCATATCCCTAGCAGCCCCTTCAAACCTTGCACAAACCCTATCCCTACCCCTAACCACAACGCTAAATTTAACACTAGCCCTAACCTTACCCCAAAAACAAACCCTAACTTTAAACCAATCCCTAGCCCTATTCATAGCCCTAGTCCTTTCCCTAAACATAAACATAGCCCTAACCTCAACCCTAACATAGTCCTAACACTAACCCAAGACCTACATGTAGACCTAATTCTAACCCTCACCCTAAGCCCAACCCTAAACCAAACCCTAACACAACATTTAGCCCTAGGTGTAATCCTAGCCCGAAACCTAAAACATTTGCTAACCTTAAAACTTGCCCTAGCACAATTCTTAACCTTAAACCAACCCGTAAACCTAACTGAAACCCTAGCTCTACCCATCGTCCTAACCCTAACCCTAACCCTCTATTAAGACCTAACAGTAACTCCAACCGTAACGCTAGCCATGATCCGAACACTAAAACAAAACCTAGCTCTACGCATAGTCCAAGTCCTTCCCCTAACCCGTACCATGAGCCTAACCTTACCGCTACCCATAGACCTAGGCCCTGAGCTACCCCATGCTTAGCCCTAACCCTAGCAGTAAACTATACCTGAATTTAACACTAACCATAGCTCTAAACCTCTCATTAGCCCTAGCACTAAATCTAGACTTAACCCAATGTCTTTGGCTAGCCCTGAACCTAAACCAAACCCTAACATTAACAGTAGCCACAAACCTGGTCCGAGACTTACCTAGCCTTTAGACAAACCCTAGCCTTAATGCTAGCCCTTACCATAATGCTAGCCCAAGGCCTAACCATAAACCTCATCCTCACCATAGCCCTAACCCTAACACTAAGCCTACCCTTAAAAGTGATCCTAGCCCGAACCTAACTCTAACTCTAGCACTATCCCTAATCCAAACTGTAACTGTAACTCTAACCCTAACCCCAACCCCAAACCTAACGCTAACACTGAACCTAACCATAGGCCTTTCCCTTAACCAAACCCTAAACTGTACCCTAGCCCTAACCCTAACACTGATCCTAAACCTAACTCTAACCCAAACCTACGCAAAACCGAAATTTATCCCTAACCTCAATGCTAGACCTAACTAAAACGTTGACCCTAACCCTACACCTAACCTTAACCCCAATCCTAACCCTAATCCTAAACCTAACCCTACTCCTAGCATTATCCCTAAACCAAGCCCTAAACCTAATGTTAGCCATAGCACTAACCCTTTACCTAGGGAAAGCTCCAGCAGTAGCCCGACCCTAGCCCTAACACTAGCCCTACTTCCACCCCAAGCCCTATCCCTGTCCCAAGCCCTTAGCCTAATGCTAAGTCTAAGCCTAAACCTAACCTCAACAGTAGACCTGAAGCTAACCGTAGCCATAACCCTAACTCGAACCCTAAAAATACACATAGTGCTGACCCTAATTCTAGCCTTAAACATATCCGTAATCCTTTACCTTGTGGTAGACCTAGCCCTACACCTAGCACTAACACTAACCCTTCATCTAACCCTTACCCTAAATCTAACCCTAACCGTAACCCTAGCCCGAACCAAAACACTAACCCTAACACTAGACTTACCCTGGCAGTAACACTAACACTACCCTAGCGTTAACCCTAAAACTAACTTTAACCCTCACAGTATCCCTAGCACTAATACTAACCCTAACCATACCCCATAGCAGTAACACTAACCATAGCCGTAACTCTAACCCTAACCTCAACTTTACCCAAAAACCTAACCCTAGCCCATCCTTAACCCTAACCCTAAACCTAATCCAAACTATAGCCCCAACTCTAACCCTAAACTTAACCCTAAAATGAACGATAGCCTAACCCTAACCCTAGCCCTAACTCTAACTCAAACACTAAACCTAGCCCTAGCCCTACCTCTAGCCCTAGCTCTACCACTAGCCCTATACATAACAGTAACCCTAGCCTTAACCCTAGCCCTAATACTTGCCCTCACCGTAGCCCTACAAGTAGCCCTAATCCTAACCCTAGCCCGAACACTAACACAAACCCTAGCCTTATCTCTAGCCTTAACACTAATCTTAACCATACACCTACCCTAGCTCTAACCCTAACTCTAGGCATAGCCCTAACTCTAAACCTAAACCTAACCCTAAATAGCTTGAGCTCTAGCCCTAGCCCTAGCCCTTGGTTAGGGCTAGGTTGAAGGTTAGGTTTAGGACTTAATTTAGGTTTAAGGTTAGGGTTAACATTAGGGTAGGGTTAGGGCTAAGGCGATGGCTAGGTTTAGGGTTAAGGTTAGACTTAGTATTAGGCTTTGGGAAAGAACTAGGTTGGTGCCTAAGGCTTGTATTAGGTTCAGTGTTAGGCTGAGCTTTATGCTCATGTTAGAGCTAATGTTAGACTTAGGTTTAGAGTTAGGTGTAGGGCTAGGTTTATGGCTGAGTTTAGGTTTAATGCTAGCTCTAGCATTAGGTTTAGGGTTCGGGTCAGGGCTACGGTTAGAGTTGGGTTAAGGGTTACTTTTAGTTTAAGGTTTAGGTTTAGCGGAAGGCTTAGGACTAGTGCTAGGGAAGGGGTTAGGACTAGGGCTTCACGTAAGGCTAGTGCTTAGGGCTAGGTGTAGGGCTAGATCTAGGGCTATGGCTTTGTTTAGGGCTATGGTTCAAGTGGGTTTAAGGTTAGGGATAGTGTTAGGAAGAGGGGTAGCAGTAGTGCCAGGTTTAGTGTTAGGGGCATGGCTAGCATTAGGGGTATGTTTCAGGTAGGGCTAGTTTTAGGATTATGGATAAGATTAGGTTTAGGGCGAAGGCAAGAATGAGGGCTATGCTTGAGGCTAGGGGTAGGATTGGGGTAAGAGCTACTCTTAAAGCTAAAGCTATATACAGGGCTTGGGCTAGGTTTAGGTTTAGGGTTAGGGTTAGGGTTAGGGTTAGGTTTGGGGCGAGAACTAGGTCTAAGGCTAGAGTTACATTTACAGGTAGGGCTAGGGCTAGGGATTGGTTGAGGGTAAGGATTAGGGCTAAGGTTAAAACTAGTGGTAGGGTTAGGTTTGGGGCTAGTTTTAACTCTAGGGCTATATCTAGGCCTGGAGCTAGGATTACGGTTAGTGTGAGGGTTAGGGCTATGGATAGCATTTTGTCTAGGGTTGAGGTTTGGGTTAGGGTTAGGTTTATGTTTATGATTAGATCCAGGGCTAGGTCTATGGCTCAGGCTAGAGTTAGGTTTAGGGTTAGGGTTCAGGTTATGTTTAGGACTAGGGTTAATGCTAAGGTTAATGCTAGGGTTAGGAGTAGTGTTAGTGATAGCGCTAGGACTAGGGCTAGTTGTAGGTTTAGTGTTTTTTCTAGGGCTGGGTTTACGGTTCGGGTTTTGGTTCATGCTAGGGTTAGTTTTAGGTTTAGATTAAGGGAAAGCGTTTGTTCAAGTGTTAGGGACAGCGGTAGTGTTAGGGCTAAGACTAGGGTTATGCTTGGATTAGGGCTACGGCTACAAGTAGGGCTGGTTTTGGGATTAGTTATATGTTTGGGTTTATGGCTTGGTGAGGGTTAGGAATTGGGTTAGATTTCGGTTTGGGGATAGGGCTAAGGCTAGGGGTAGCTTAGTGTTAATGTTAGTTTTAAAGCTATACCTTGGGCTTGAGTTGGTGCTAGTGTTAGGGTTAGCGTTATGTTTACTGTTAGGAATATGGCAATGGTTAGTGCTGGGACTACGGCAAGGAAGAGGTGAAGGATTGTGGCTAGGGTTTGGGCTAGGTTTAGAGGTAGGTTTAGAGCTATGGGTAGATGTATAGCTAGGGCTAGGTTAAGGGTTACTCTTAGGATTAAAGCTACATATAGGTTTAGGGCTGGAGTTGAGTTTGGTGTAAGAGTTCGCTTTAGGGTTTGGTCTAGTTCTAGGTATAGGGTTAGTGTACGGACTGTGGGTTAGGGTTAGGGTTAGTATTAGTTCCATGTTAATGGTTATGGCAGTGGCAGACCTATGAATAGGGCTAGTGCTAGATTTATGTTTAGTGTTGATGATAGGGCTATGTATAGGCTTATGGTAGGGTTGAGGTTAGGGTTAAGGTTAGGTTTAGGTTTCGTTCTAGGGCTAGTTATAGTATTCGTGTAAGAACTATGGTTAGGGTTAGGGTTAGTTCTATGGTTATGGGTAGGGCCATGGCTAGAGCTACAGCTAGGCCTAGGGTAAGGTTTAACCCTCGTGTTAGGTTTAGAGCTAATATCAGGACTAGTGTTAGTTTTATGTTTAAGGTTTGGGATAGGGCTTGGAGTAGCGCTTGGTGTAGTGTTAGTGCTGGGGTAGGGTTACGGTTAGAGTTCCGGTTTGTGTTCGGTTTCGGGCTAGGTTTAGAATTAGTTTTAGCGTAAGGATTAGTTCAAGGGTTTGGTATACCCTAGAGTTAGAAATATGGCTATGGCCATAGGGAGGGTTATGATTAGGGCTAGGTTTAAGGCTAGGTCTAGGGTTAGGACTAGGGCTACGAATATGGCTAGTTTCAGGGTTTGAGTTAGGGTTAGGGCTAGTGTTATGGTTACGGCTCTTGTTCAGTTTAGGGTTAAGTTTATGGTTAGAGTTGGGGTATATTTCGGATTAGGTTTAAGTTTAGTGTTAAGGATGGGCTAGGGTTAGGTTTTGTGGTAAAGGTGAGGCTAGTGTTAGGGTTATGGCTATGGTTACTGTTACTGCTATGGGGTATGGTTAGGATTAGGGGTAGTGCAAGGTGTACTCGGAGGGTTACACTTAGTTTTAGGGTAAACGCTACGGATAGTGTTAGGGGCAGAGCCAGGGTAAGTCTGGTGTTAGGCTTAGTGTTTTGGTTCGGGCTAGGGTTACTGTTAGTGTTAGGTTTAGGGTAATGGTTAGATGAAGGGTTAGGTTTAGGGCTAGGAGTAGGACTAAGTCTAAGACAAGGTAAAGGTTTAGTGATAGGTTTAGGGGTAGGCTTAGGGTCAGGGCCATGTGTATTTTTAGGGTTCGGTTTAGGGTTATGGGTATGGTTAAATTCAGATCTACGGTTGAGGTTAGGTTTCGGCTTATACTTAGCATTAGTGTGAGGACTCGGGACAGGGATAGGGCTTGGGGTGGAAGAAGGGGTAGTGTTAGGGCTACGATAGGGCTAGTGTTGGGGTTTTCCCTAAGAATAGGGTTAGTGCTATGGCTAACTTTAGGTTTAGGGCTTGGGTTAGGGCTAATTCTAACAGTAGGGCTAGGTTTAGGATTAGAGTTTTGGTTAATGTTACGGTTTGGGTTAGTTGTAGGGTTAGTGTCAGCGTTTTAGTTAGAGCTGGTGTTGATGTTAGGGTTAAGTTTAGGTTTTGGGTAGGTTTGGGTTAGGGGTAGGTTTAGGGTCAGTGTTAGGGTTAGGGCTAGGGGTCAGTTTAGGGTTAGGTTTAGGGAAAGCCCTATGGTTAGGTTTAGTGTTAGCGTTAGTGTTAGGGTTGGAGTTAGGGTTAGAGTTATGGTTACTTTTTGGATTAGATATAGTGCTAGAGTTAGAGTTAGGTTCGGGCTAGGATCACTTTTAAGGGTAGGCTTAGTGTTAGGGTTAGGCCTATGGTGAGGATGAGGTTTATGATTAGGCCTAGGGCTAGTGTTGTGGTTACTGCTAGGATTAGGGCTAGGGTTTGTCTAAGGGCTAGGTTTAAGCCTCGGACCAGGTTTATGGCTGCTGTTAATGTTAGGGTTTGGGTAGGTTCAGGGCTAGGCCAAGACGTTCGGTTAAATCTAGATTTAGTGCTAGGGTGATTGAGAGGTTTAGAGCTATAGTTAGTGTTAATTTCAGGGCTAGTATACGGCAAGGGTTAGGGCTAAGCCTCGGGGCAGATCAGGGCCTAGGTATAGGGGTAGCAGTAAGGTTAGGCTCATGGTAAGGGTTAGGGGAAGGACTAGGACTAGGCGTAGAGCTAGGTTTTGGTGTAGTGTTCGGTTTAGTGCTAGTGTTACTGTTGGTGTTAAAGTTAGGTCTTGGTATAGGGTTAGAGTTAGGGTTAGGACTATGGGTAGCGCTAGTGCTTCGGCTAGGTTTACGTGTAGGTTTAGGGTTAAGAATTGTGCTAGAGGAACTTTTAAGGTTAGTGAATGTGTTAGGTTTAGGGCTAGGATTACAGCTGGCGCTAAATCTTGTGTTATGGTTTGGTTTAGGTTTGGCCTTAGGATGAGGGTTTAGGATTAGGTCTACAGCTAGGTCTGGGGTTAGTGTTAGGACTAATTTATGGTTGAGGTTAGGGCTATGGTTATGTTAAAGCCAATATTAGGGCTATGGCTAGGGCTAGGGATTGATTTAAGGTCAGGGTTTGTGTTTGGGCTAAGATTAGGGCTAGCGTTAAGTTTAGGATTATGGTTAGCCCTAGGGATAGGGTTTGTGCAAGGGTTGAAGTGACTGCTAGGTCTATGAATGTAATTAGGATAATCTTTTGGGCTAGAATTAGGGTTAGGGATTGGGTCAGAATTAGTTCAAAGTATTGGTATAGTGCTAGGGTTAGGGCTATGGCTAAAGCTAGGTTTAGGGGTATGGTTAGGGCTAGGGTTAGGGTGAAGTAAAGGATAATGGCTAAGGTTAAGTCAAGCGTTAGGAATAGTGTTAGAGCAAGAGATAGGGCTTGTGGTAAAGCCAGGTCTAGGTCTATTTTTATGGTTAAGGTAATGGGTATGGCTATGGTTAATTCATATCTAGGGTTGAGTTTAGGTTTAGGGTTATGGTTAGGGTTAGAAGGAAGGTAAGGGCTAGGGTTAGGGTTAGGGTTAGGTTTAGGTTAAGGTTTAGGTTTAGGGTTAGGGTTAGGGTGAGGGTGAGGTCCAAAGTTAGGGGTAGTGCTTAATATTGGTTTCTGTTTAGAGTTCGAGTTAGGGCTATGTTGAAGGTTAGGTTTAGGACTAGATTTATGTCTAAGTTTAATGTTAGCATTAGGGTTGTGGCTAGGGCTAAGGCGACGGCTAGTTTTAGGGTTAAGGTTAGACTCAGTGTTAAGCTTTGGGCAAGAACTAGTGTGGTGCCTAAGGCTTCGATTAGGTTCAATGTTAGGCTTAGCTTTAGGGCTCATGTTAGAACTAATGTTAGACTTAGGGTTTAGGGTTAGGTGTAGGGCTATGTTTACGGCTCAGTTTAGGGTTAATGCTAGGGCTACCATTAGGTTTAGCGTTTGGGTCAAGACTAAGGTTAGATTTGGGTTCAGGGTTAATTTTAGTTCAAGGGTTAGGTTTAGCAGAAGGCTTAGGACGTGTGCTATGGCTAGGGTTAGGACTAGAACTTGAGTTAAGGCTAGTGTTTAGGGCTAGGTGTAGGGCAACTCTAGCACTATGGCTTGCTTTAGGGCTAGGGATCAACTAGGATTAAGGTTAGGGTTAGGGTTAGGGTTAGGAAGAGGGGTAGAAGCATTGCAAAGTTTACTGTTAGGGGCAGGGATAGTATTAGAGGTATGTTTCGGATAGGGCTAGCTTTAGGGTTAAGGATATGATTATTTTTAGGGCAAAGGCAAGAATTAGGGCTACGCTAGAGGCTAGAGTTAGGTTGGGAGTAAGAGCTACTCTTAGAGCTAAGCCTATATGCAGGGCTAGGACTAGGTTTAGGTTTAGGTTTAGGTTTATGGTTAGGATTAGGGTTAGGGATAGGGCTAGGGGTAGAACTAGGTCTAAGGCTAGAGTTACGTTTACGGTTACAGATAGGACTAGAGATTGTGCGATAGTAAGGATTAGGGCTAAGTTTAAAGCTACGGGTAGGGTTAGGTTTAGGGCTAGTGTTAATTCTAGGGCTACAGCTAGGACAGGAGCTAGGATTACAGTTAGTGTTAGGGTTAGGGCTATGCATAGCATTATTTCTAGGGTTGAGGTTAGGGTTAGGGTTAGGGTTAAGTTTATGTTTATGGTTAGATCCAGGGTTAGGTCTACAGCTCAGTGTAGAGTTAGGTTTGGGGTTAGGGTTAGGGTTAGGGTTAGGGCTGTGGCTAATGTTAAGTTTAATGCTAGGGTTAGGATTAGGGTTAGTGTTAGGGCTCGGGCTAGGGCCAGTTCTAGGTTTAGTGTTTTCTCTAGGGCTGGGTTTATGGTTTGGGTGTTTGTTCTTACTGGAGTTAGTTTTTGGTTTAGATTAAGGGAAAGGATTTGTTCAAGTGTTAGGGACAGTGGTACTGTTTGGGCTAAGATTAGGGTTAGGCTTGGGTCAGGGCTGTGGCTACGAGTAGGGCTGGTGTTAGGGTTAGTTATATGTTTAGGTTTATGGCTTGGTGAGGTTTAGGAATTGGGTTAGGTTTCAGTTTAGGGCTATGGCTAAGACTAGGAGTACCTTAGCATTAATGTTAGTTTTATAGGTATACCTTGGGCTGGAGATGTTGCTAGGGTTAGGGTTAGCGTTATGTTTACTGTTAGGAATATGGCTAAGGTTAATTCTGAGACTAGTGCAAGGACGAGGTGAAGGATTGTGGCTAGGGTTTAGGCTAGGTTTAGAGGTAGGTTTAGAGCTATGGGTAGATGTATAGCTAGGGCTAGGATAAGGGTTACTCTTAGGATTAAAGCTACATATATGTGAGGGCTGGAGTTGAGATGGGGTTAGGGTTCTCTGTAGGGTTTGGTCTACTTCTAGGTATGGGGTTAGTGTATGGACTGTGTGTTAGTATTAGGGTTAGGATTAGGTCTATGGTTATGGCTATGGCAGTGGTAGAGCTATGAATTGGGCTAGGGCTAGGTTTATGTTTATTTGTGGTGATAGGGCTATGTATAGTTATGGTAGAGTTGAGGTTAGGGTTAAGCTTAGGGTTAGGTTTTGGTCTAGGGCCAGTTAGAGTGTTCTTTTAAGAACTATGTTTAGGGTTAGTTTTAGTTCTATGGTTATGGTTACGCCCATGTCTAGGGCTTTAGCTAGGCCTAGGGTTAGGTTTAACCCTAGTGCTAGCGTTGGACTAGTATCAGGACTAGTGTTAGGTTTATGTTTAAGGTTAGGGACAGGGCTTGGAGTAGCACATGTACTAGTGTTAGTGCTGGGGTAGTTTTACGGTTAGGGTTCGGGTTCGCCCTAGGTTTATAATTAGGTTTAGGGTAAGGATTTGTTCAAGGGTTTGGGATAGACCTAGAGTTATCCCTATGGCTATGGACACAGGGAGGGTTATGATTAGGGGTAGGTCTAGCTCTAGGACTAAGGCTACGAATAGGGCTATGTGAAGGGTTATATTTAGTTTTATGTTAAGGGCTTGGCTTAGGGTAATGGCTAATGCTAGGGCTATGGCGAGGGTTAGGGCTTGGGTTAGGGTTAGGGTTAGGAGTAGGGTTAGGGTTATGCCTAGAGTTCGGGTTAGAGCTAGGGTAGGTGTTATGGTTAAGATTAGTGTTAGGGCTAGGGTTTGTGTTAGTGTTGGGGCTACTGTTAGGATTAGGGCTACTTGTAGGACTAAGGTGAGGGCAAGGATTAGGGGTAGGGTTAAGGCGAGGATTAGTGTTATGTATAGGGCTAGTGGTAGAGCTAGGGCTAGGGCTAGGACTAGGGCCAGGTTTAGGTTCGAGTTAGGGTTAGGGCTAGGGTTAGGGTTAGGGCTATCGTTCAGTTTAGGTTTAAGTTTAGGGTTAGAGTTGGGGCTATAGTTCGGATTAGGTTTACGTTTATGGTTAAGGATGGACTAGGGTTAGTTTTTTGGCTAAAGTTGAGCTTAGGGTTAGGGTCATAGCTATGGTTAGTGTTATTGCTGTTGGGTATGTTTAGGGTTAGGGTTAGTGCTAGGGTTAATGTGAGGGTTACAGTTAGTGTCAGGGTTAACGCTACGGATAGTGTTAGGGTTAGAGCCAGGGTAAGTCTTGTGGTAGGGTTAGTGATTCAGTTCATGTTAGGGTTACGGTTAGGGTTAGGTCTAGGGTAAGGTTTAGATGAAGTGTTAGGTTAAATCTAGGGTTTGGGCCAGGTCTACGAGAAGGTAAAAGATTAGGGATAGGTTTAGGGCTAGGGTTAGGGCCAGGGCTATGTGTATTTTTAGGGTTCGAGTTAGGGTTATGACTATGATTAGCTTCAGGTCTACAGTTGAAGTTAGGTTTAGCTTAGACTTAGCGTTAGGGTGAGGGCTCGGGACAGGGATAGGGCTTGGGGTGGAAGTAGGGCTGGTGTTAGTGCTACTATCGGGCTAGTGCTGGGGCTTTCCCTAAGTAAAGTGTTAGTGCTGTGGTAACATTAAGTTTAGGGCTTGGGTTAGGGCTAATGCTAGAAATAGGGCTAGGTTAAGGGTTAGGGTTAGGGTTAGGGTTAGGGTTAGGGTTAGGATTAGGTGTAGATTTGGGATAAGGGTCAGCGTTTTAGTTAGGGCTAGCATTGTTGTTAGGGTTAATTTTAGGTTTTGGTTAGGTTTAGGATCATGTTAGGGTTCGGGCTAGGGTTTGGTTTAGGGTTAGGTTTAGGGAAAGGCCTATGGTTAGGTTTAGTGTTAGCGTTAGGGTTAGGGTTGGGGTTAGGGTTAAGGTTACAGTTACGTTTTAGATTAGGGATAGTGTCAGAGTTAGAGTTAGGTTTTGGCTAGGATAACTTTTAAAGGTAGGCTTAGTGTTAGGGTTAGGGCTATGGTGAGGATGAGGTTTATGTTTAGGCGTAGGGCTAGCCTTATGGTTAGGGCTAGGATTAGGGATAGGGTTTGTCTAAGGACTAGGTTTAAGCCTTGGACCAGGTTAATGGCTAGTGTTAATGTTAGGGTATGGGTTAAGTACAGGGCCAGGCCAAGATGTTGGGTTAAGTCTAGATTTAGGGCTAAGGCTAATGAGATGGTTAGAGCTATGGTTAGTGTTAATTTCAGGGCTAATTTACAGCTAGGGTTAGGGGTAAGCATCGGGGTAGGTCAGGGCCTAGGTCTACAGGTAGCGGTAAGTTAGGCTCATGGTAAGGATTAGGGAAAGGACTACGAGTAGGCCTCAAGCCGTGTTTTGGTTTAGGGTTCAGTTAAGGGCTAGTGTTACTGTTGGAGTTAGTGTTAGGTCTTAGCATAGGGTTAGTATTAGGTTTTTGACTAGTGGTAGGGCTAGGGCTTTGGGTAGGTTTACAAGGTAGGTTTAGGGTTAAAAATAGTGCGAGGGCAGAGAGGGAAGATGGCGACAGAGTAGGAGGGAGCAGATTTCACTTCCCCCTACACAAAGGAGGAAAAACTGGCTAATCCATGGAGGAACGGAGCAGACAGACAACAATATTGCAGCGTATTTGAATATAAGAATCCACAAAGCGGACTTCCGGCCAAGATGGAGGCATAGGTGGAAGCACTGTGCCTCCTCTCACAACCAAGATTAAGGACAACAAATATTTATAAACAATAACACAACCAGAACACAGAAAATTGAAATGCGGGAGTCGACGGCCATTCAACCCAACCGGTAAGAGGGGCGGAGTCAGCAGGAGGCAGAGAGAGAAAGCGGCAGGAAAACGAGGTGGCTGCCAGGCTCGGGAGCGCCGGGCGGCCCTAGGTGGCATGGAGCTTGCAGAACCCAGACGCAGGGAGGAGACGGGAGGAGACGAGCAGAGCACGCAAGGAACACAGGGCAGTTAGCCAACTGTGGACACATATTCGAGTGCAGATAAACTAGGCAAGACTGGGCAGTGAGACAGACTGCACAGCCCAGGGCCCCAGCGACGGAAAATAAAGCCTAAAGGCACCTATTGGAAAGGTGCCGGGAGAGGCTCCCAGCCTCACAGGAGGTCGCTGTGGAGACCCTCGGGGTCCCGGAGTGTGCATAGGCCCTCCCACCTGGGAACCAGCGTCAGAG
>PVKM010003534.1:46079-57154 GCA_004027735.1 Carollia perspicillata | reverse complement strand
ATCAGTAATGGAGTAAAATGCCAACGCGGCAAGTATAATGTCTGAATATAGGAATTAAAAAATTACCTAGTAACTGTGACTATTCTATAAACTAGTTATTAATCCTTTTGGTTCTTATTAGGAATTTAAAAACTTACCTCCATCACTTCTCCCTGCACAGGAGGGTTGGAATATTGTGGTCGACGCCCGTAGGGTCTCCGCATATAGTAAGGTGGGAACCGTCGCCTGCGGTAGGGCCGGCGCTGTTGGGCCTGGCCTTCAGGAGCACTCTCCGATCCCTCATTCTTTTCCCCACTCTCACTATTCTGGTAATTCTGCTGGTAATTGCGTGGAGGACCCCTGCGACGTGGATAGCGTCTATAATGGTTACGGTCTGCTGCGTATTTACTGCCTTGCACTGGAACTCCACCAGGGCCTGTAACGTTTGCTGCCTCCGCACCCTACAAAAAGTCATCACATATTGAAAATGACAATGGAATTAAGTACACTAAACAAAAACACAAAGCAAATAAAAAAGGGTCTGTGGCCAGGGGTGCACAAAAATGATTAAATATTAATTCCTCACTGTTCTGATGAGATTGCCCTCTAACTGCAGCCAGCATATTAGGCTTGATGCACCTGTGTTCATGTGGTCACCTGACCCATCCATCCACATTAGAGCCACCATCCTAACGGATGAGATCTCCAAAATATTTCCACACTGAAGTCAAACCTTTACACAAAAAGCATCCTCACCTTTTCTCCTTCAACAACATCAAACTCCACAGTTTCTCCATCTCCTACACTGCGAAGGTACTTCCTGGGGTTATTCTTCTTTATGGCAGTCTAGTAATATCACATTCCAAAAATAGATTAACAGGGGAGAATAATGTGCTTTTTCATTTAAAATGTACCAGAGTCAGTATTATTTTAGCTTCAATATACACTTAAAATTAGCTTTAAGTAACACCAAACCATCAATATAAATATACAAAAACAGGCACCAATGCTACCCCCAACCTCAACCAAAATACTCTATATAGTCTTACAAGGCCCCAGCATTTTACCACAATTTTCCAAACTAAAACAAGTAATTTAACACTCAAAAGACAATATATACATTTCTAAATGCTTTAGCAAAAGCATTAGTGTTGCTTTGAACAAGTGAGGACATCAATCTATCCCCCAAAGACTGCACTTAATAGTAGAAGCCAGCCCACCCAAGGCCAGTTTAGATGACAGGCGAGTTTAGTTTTGCAAGCTTCAAAGTTGACCAAACCAACTTTGCCCAGCAAACCATACAAATGTCAACCCAAACCCTTTCAAACCTGTCTGTGATAACCCTTCCATGGGATGTAATTCACATATTATCTATGCCACTTTTTATATATCTGACTACAAGGGACAATTGGCCATTACCATCCCCACAATACATCTCACGTTTATTGTTCTCCAATAAGCTGCTAGGACAAAGTAAAAGGGGAAGAATAACACCTCACACCTGTGGGCAATACTTCCACCAAGTTCCTTCACACATTACCTATTACTCTCATTATGACAAATGATGTGTGTGAGGTATTAGTGCTCCTTTTGTAACAGATGAAACAGGCTTTAAAAAGTTATGTGACTTGCCCAAGGTCACACAGACAATTAGTGGCAGAGTGTAGCCTTCCCTGAATCCAGGTCTCAGGACTCCAAATCCCATGTTCATTCACTCCACCACAGCGGTATCCATTACGGGATCAGTCATGCATTCCATTCCACAGGGGGCAGGACAACCAACAACCCAAAGCTGATTAAGCTAAGTTGCCCGGAACTGCAGTCTCCTTGATACATCACTAAGACCTGAGCAGCCAAAGTCCCAAAAAACAAGTAAATGTTGAAACCACTTCCAAAATAAAGAGGGGAACATACTGGTGACACCTTGTGGGTCAGAACAAGTGGGTGACACACATTCAGTCAAATAAAGGATCTCATCTGTCATCTAAACTGTCACCAAGTTTTTGTACCTTTCATATATAGCCAACTCTAAATTACCTGCAGTCATAGGGGATAGCGGAAGTATGGATAATTAAAATCCCTAAACTCTCATTTCAGTCAGCACCTGCAACGCCCTCCCCAATCGCCCCCAACCCTTTAGTGTTGCTAACAGGCAGCAAGCCTGACAAAGCTTGCTGTCTCTTGGTCCTAAGTCTGTATTTTTTTTAACATGCACAAGGGAAGAAACAGGTTAAGAGTTGGTATTCAATTTTATACAACACACACCTGTTTTAAAATAACATTTTGTCTGAGCAGCCCTGTATTTGTATTTAGAATTTAAATGTTTCCATACTTACAACTGACCCCGTGTTTATCTGATAGGGCTTTCGATGTACCAGAAATTGATCCGGCTCCCCCCTTGATTGCCAGTGAATGCTATATAGGACACTTTGAGAGAGCTACAAAGCACCAACCTAAAACAACCCTTCTTAAGTACGTCGCCACCCAAGTTCACAATGGCTTGAAAAAGATGTTTACGGAAACTGGCTTATGCTAACAACACAGCCCTTAATTGCTCAAGCATTTTCCAAAATACTTTCATTGAATGGTACTTGAGAAAGTTCAGCATGTAGACCCTACCCGGGTTTTTCCCCCCTCCCAAAACACTCGAGTCAGTCTAAAAAATTATTTATTAAGTTCCAAGTCTGCCACATTGCCTCTTCTTTTAGCCTTAAACTAGGTGAGGACTTCTACAATTTCCAAGTGAGCCAAAAGGTAAAAATATCTCTTACCCACTCAAAGTGCTTTAGAAAAAGTGAGAGGGACCATGTTACTTCGCTAGTTTTCTAGGATTCATTTCAAATTAATGTCTTGCAGCTTTGTTCTATTTTCCCCATGATAATTGTGATCTGTCCTTACCATACAGGTAAACCGATTAACATTTGAAAACAACTTATAGTTCAAGTTTATGTTAATGGAGGTTTATTGCT
Organism: Carollia perspicillata; assembly: GCA_004027735.1. NCBI lineage: Eukaryota > Metazoa > Chordata > Mammalia > Chiroptera > Phyllostomidae > Carollia > Carollia perspicillata. Next base: position 54,206 of record PVKM010003534.1, on the reverse strand, counting down.
CATCTAAAATCACGTTTAAAAATTTAGTGTAATGGCTTGAGTAATTCAGCATTCTAAAAAGTTGTAACTATTAACAAAACATCAACTTTAAAAACCTATCTTAAGTGAACTGCCAATACATTTATTTATACATTTAGACATGCTAGAACTCTTCCTATAGGAATTAAATAAATGGCTTGGTGATTGGATTTAAAATTCTTTTTTGCGAGGAACAATAGTTGAGAAGACAATCCCCTCTTTTCAAAAGCCTTGAGCCAGAAGCATAAATATCCACACAAGCACCCACCTGGTGTACAAATACATCTTCCTTGGTGTCATTCCTGCAAGACAGAGAACCAAGTTGAACAAGTTAAAAAGGGAATACATTTCATGTTGCCAAAGATTAAGAATACACTGGGTCTTTTATGCAACTCCCTCCTATTTTTCTTATTAGAGACTTTTGGGCTCCCAACCAGCCATTAGGAAATTTAAAAATGAAACAAAACAACAATAACAAAATTAGTAAGCCACTATGATTCCTGTTTTAAAGACTAAGCAGTTGCCAACAGTTATTAACGTCACCACCTGTAGGATAAAACACAGTCTAAGAAATCAAAGTGTGACCTGCTAAGCCGCTAAGAGGATGGAGGAGAGAACATACATCACCACCACCCCTTATCCTATTAAAATAAACATCACCAATGTTCTAGCACACCCCACCTCTGCCTACTACAGCATGGTTACTAACTTAAGCTGGAGACCACAAATGTATTTCCACCCATTAGTCACTACCTCCCTTCTTTCTCACTTCATCCTCAATCGTTTCTTCTTCACCATTTCCTATTCCCAATGCTCCTTGAGGTCTTACAAATGACCACTAGAAACCCCACAGAACGCACACCACTAGGAGCAAACCCTAATGAAAACTACGGACGAGCGAAGGTGATGTGCCCATGTGGATTCATCAACTGTGGTGCAGGACGGTGGGGACTCTGTGCACGTGTGGGCACAGGGTACACAGGAACTCTTGTTCCATGCTGTCTGAGAAATAAAGTGCCAATTAAAAAAAAAAACACCGTAATGAAGTACAATTATGGACACCACCAATACCCACATCATTCATGTGACAAGCGTTATACTAGAGAATTAAGCAGATAAATAAAAATTTGTGCTAGCACACACAACCCCCTTTTGCTTCTTTTTACATCAACCCATTAGTCTAGTTAGTCTACTGATAGGCTTTTGAGTAGAGAAATGTGACATGATACAAATGACTGGCCATTAAAATCCAGTGGCTGCTATTACGAAATGCCAGGAGGTGCCCAGTTAGTTAAAAAAGCTTCTCCACAAGTCTGGGCCAGAACTGAAGGGAGGGCCTGGATGAAGGTGCTGGGCACAACAAATAGTGTTTGATGTCTTGAGGTAAAATGGAAAAAACTTTGTGAATAAAAAGATGTTAAAAGCAAGGCGGGGGGGGGGGAGTGGAGAATTAAGAATTAGTTGCGCTTTTAGCTTGGGGACTGGGGTTATGGTGATGACACTACGAACAAGAATCACCCCTGGGAGGAGAAACAGATTTCCTGACTGTTACTGAGCTCCCCCACCCTCTTCACTGTTAGTAAACCAGAGAAAGGCTGAACGGTGAAAGGAACAAAGGTCACAATGAACTAGATTGACTGACTGTTGGCTCCTTGCTGATCCAAGGAAGAAAGCATACAACTAAGAATCCATATAGCTTGGAATATCACTGACACGAAGATATATTTACAAGAACAGTACAATTTTCAATGTTTTAAAACAAAACCTACACATAAACGGCAAAAGCGCTACTCAAGGCATGTGACTAAAAACTGACCTTACAAGCTAGTTGAGTATTAGGAACACTAGAGAATTAATAGCTAGTTATAATGGCCATCTATAAACAGTTTTCACAGCCATCACTAATTAGTGTTCATGCCCAATATGGATTTTCAATCCCTAAGGTTAAGTGGACTAACAAAAAATTGGTAGAAGTCAGAAAATCAGAGAAAAATAGGAAGTTGAGTAAAGTCTAGAAGAATGATTCTTAACAGGAGCATTATTTGCATTATGGGTGAAGGGTGTCACGATTCAGGATGACTAGGTAGATAATTATATGGTGTCCTACTTGACTTTTACATAAGTAAACTTACTTGATTTTTGAACCAAGTATTTTTTACTGTTTTAATATGCATTAAATTTATTAAACATGCAACTTCTAGTGAGAGGACTTTTCTTTTTTATTGCTAATAATGTTGAGTGTGTCTGGGTACCCACTACAGTGCCTTTTATCAATCCATTATTTGTGGTAGCAACAACTAGTCACCATGTCTCTTGATGAAGCTGGCAAATAGGTATTTACATACCAACACATACACAGTGAAATAAAAACAAAGGTAGCTTATGAATTTTATTTCAGGATTGTATAATAAATATTTATAAACTTATCAGAACTTATCTAATGAGGACAATCTTCTTGAAAACAAAGTAGCTCTCCACTCCGTTCATTAACAGACAGCTGCAACCCTGAGACACGATGGTGAAGGGCAAAGTGAATGGATATTGTTGCTCTCAATGACCCCTCTACTGACCTCAACTACATGGTCTACATATTGTAGTATGTTTCTACCCATGGAAAGTTCAAAGGCAGCCAAGGCAGAGAACCTGAAGCCTGTCATTAATAGAAAGTCCATCTCCATCTTCCAGCAGCGAGACCCTGCCAACATGAAATGGGGTGATGCTGGTGTTGAGTGTTGGTATCCACCGGTGTCTTCGCTACCTTGGAGAAAGCTGGGGCTCACTTGAAGTGTGGAACCATGAGGATCATCCATCATCTTTGCTCCTCCCGCAGATGCCCCCATGATTGTGACGGGTGTGAACCGTATGTATGACAGCTCCCTCAAGGTTGCTAGCAATGCCTTCTGCATCACCAACTGCTTGTTTCCCCCAGGGCCAGTCACCCACAACAACTTGACATCGTGGAGGGACTCATGACCACAGTCCATGCCATCACTGCCACCCAGAAGACTCTAGGTGGCTCTTCTGGGATGCTGTGGTGTGATGGCTGAGCAGCTACACAGATCATCCCTGAGCTGAATTAAGAAACTCACTGGCATGGCCTTCTGTGTTCCCAACCCCAACGTGTGTGTCAGCTGTGGATCCTACCTGCCACCTGAAGAAAGTTGTTAAATAAAATGACATCAAGCAGGTGGTGAATCAATCCCTGGTCAGGGCACCAGAAGAATCAGCCAATGGCCCTGGCTGGTACGGCTCAATGGATTGAGCACCACCCTACAAAGCAAAGGGTTACCAGTTCGATTCCCAGTCAGGGAACATGCCTGAATTGTGGGCCCCCAGTAGGGGGCATGCTAGAGGCAACCATACATCGATGTTTCTCTCCCTCTTTCTCCCTCCCTTACCCTTTCTCCAAAAACAAATACAAATGAATAAAAATAAAATAAATTAAAAAAAAAAAAAAGAAAATAGATCAACCAGTGAGTGTGTAAGTAGATGGAACACACTGACAAAGGGAAAAAGGCGGTGGAGCAGGTGTGGAAGTAAGAGTGTTACACTGTTGCTGATGTGTGATATGTACTACTTAGGCAGGCCTACAATAGTTGCCATCTCTACTGAAGAAACATACACAGATATTTGTCATTACACAAATACAGTATAAGAACCATTTGTATAGCATTTACTCTGTACAGTCATGAATTGCTTAAGAGGGACAAATTGCGTCACTGAATCTGCCCTGCAATCAGAGAGCATTTGCACAAACCTGTGTAAGATTTAATGTAAGCAACTGTAAACACAATGTGAAGTACTCAAGTAACTACACACAGAAATGATATAGTAAAAATACAGTACACAAGACAAAAATGGCACACCTGTATAGGGCACTTACCACAAATGGTGCAAGACTGGAAGATGCTCTGGGTGAGTCAGTGAGCAAGTGGTGAGTGAATGTGAAGGCCCAGGGCATCACTGTACACTACTGTGTATTTTATAAACATCGTACACTCAGGCTACACTCCTTTAAAAACATTCTTTCTTCCGCTAACCTTAGCTTACTGTGACCTTACTTCGCTGTGCAAGTTTTTAATTCTTGAATTTTAACTTAAAACACAAAACATTTTTTAAATGACTTTATTTATTTTTAGGGAGGGGGAAGGGAGGCAGAAAGAGGAAAAAAACATCAATGTGCAGTTGCCTCTCATGTGCCCTCAATTGGGGACCTGGCCTGCAAGCCAGGCATATGCCCTGAGTGGGAATCGAACCGGTGACCCTTTGCTTTGCAGGCCAGCACTCAGTCACTGAGTCACACCAGCCAGGGCCAAAAACATTTTCTTTATATCCTTGCAGTATAAGCTTTTTTGTTAAAAGAATGTTAAAGCCTTTTAAATTTTCTTGTTAAAAACCAAGACATATGAACGCGAACACTCTCTCTCTCTCTCTCTCTCTCTCTCTCTCTCACACACACACACACACACACACACACACAGCTTAGGCCAACACAGCATTCAAGATCAACATTATGGTCTTCCACCTTCACATTCTGTCCCACTGGGAGGTCTTTCAAGGGAACTCACAGCCCAGAGCTGTCATCTGTCATCTCATATGATAACAAGGCCTTCTTAATGGAATACCTTCTGTAGTACCTGCCTGGGCCTCTTCTTGAGGAGGTGTCACTCTTCAGAAATTTGTCTATGGTTTCTTTCTCCATCTTAGATTTGCTTGTAAGCAGATAATGCACCACGAGAACATTCCTCTCTATTAATGAAAACCTTTGGTGTTGGGATCCGTGGTTTCAAACTTTTTAACAAGCTTGCTGAGGTCTACAAAGCCTCTGCTAACAGTTCACTGTGAATTTTCTTGCAGGTTATTTTTTCTCCTATAGTTTTTTCCCTTTCTCTTGCCTCTTCAGCCATATGTTCCTGTTCCAGCTCCAACTCGTTAGTCAACTCCTCAGGAACCACGTCAACTCCTCAGGAACCACATCTAGGAGTACCTCAATGTCACCCTCACCCACACCCAGGTTTAAAGTTGTTCGCCATCTCAACCACAGTCTTGTTGACTTGTGCAACTTCGCGTTAAGATGCTGTGACAAATACAAAGACATGAGGGAACAGGACTTGAGCATCCTCAGGATTTTGGTATCTGATGCGGGGGAGTGTGCGTGTGTGTGAGATGAAACCAATCCCCCATGAATACTTGGATGACTATATGTAGAAACCAATACAGGCCCACAAATGATGTCATGTCAGACAACACAGCACTCATTTATACTAGCCTACTAGGAAATGCAATATAGCTCCCCAACCCAGTTTCCCTTCTGCACTCTGAAAACATTAAAATGGAGAATTTCAGAAATAAACAATCCATAAATTTTAAATTATGCACTGTTCAGAGTGGTGTGATGAAATCTTACCTTAAGCCACCTCGCTCCATATCCATTATCTGAATCATTCTCTTTTGTCTGGCATGTCCACAGTGTATAGGCTACCCAACCTAGGAGTTGGCTAAGTCACCAGATTGCCTGCTGTGGCATCACAGTGCTTGTGTTCAACCCTTATTCTACTTAAGAATGGCCCTAAAGTCCAAGAGTAGTGATGCCAGCAATTCGGGTGTGCCAAAGAGAATCTGCAAAGTGTTTCCTTTAAGTGTAAAGGTATGTATAGTTAAAAAAAAAAAAAGTATATATAAGGCAAGGCTCCTGAGATTTCAGGCATCCACTGGGGAACTTGGAATATATTCCCTATAAATACAGGTGGGGAGGAGAGAGGGAATTACTGCAACAGGACCCAAGTTTATCTGGATTTTTAAGAAGAAATTTGACAGCAAAAATTTCGTTTTTTTGCCCTGGCTGGTGTGGCTCAGTGGATTGAGCACTGGCCTGCAAACCAAAGGGTCACTGGTTTGCTTCCCAGTCTGGGCACATACATGAGTTGCAGGCCAGGTCCCCAGTTGGGGGGGATATGAAAGGCAACAAACTGATGTATCTCTCACACACTGATGTTTTTTCTCCCTCTCTTTTTCCCTCCCTCCCTCTCTCTATAAAAAAAGTAAATAAATAAAATCTTTTTAAAAATTCAGTTTTTAGCAAAGACAATACTATGGTTTAGATGTATTAAATCAATCAATCTAGTTGCAACTTGCTAAACGACTATCCAGAAATTATAGACACTGCTAACAGGAAATCCAGTTTTTAGTCTTCATTCCACTACTAACAGTTGTATAACCTTGGAAAACCTCCTCCTCCTCCTCAATGGATCTTTTTCTTCACCTGCAAAAATGGGAAAAACTAAACGAGATACATACCAGCTTACATTACTGAGGGCTTAAGTTCCAGATATTGTGCCAAGTGCTTTAACTATCTTTATTATTCAATCCTCACAATCCTGAGGTAGGTGCTATTATTATCCGCCATTCTACAAATGAGGAAAATGAAGAATTTTGGCCTTCTGCTCACAATAGCAAAATTTGACTCCACAAGTCCTTGTCTTGATTATGTTGAAAACTCAAAAAAGACCAGTTCCGAAATGTTTACACTTTGGCTTTACAGGCAGATTACAGTATATGGTTGCTCCAATTTTGGGAGAGAATGACAACTAACAAGCATCCTTGATACGTCCTCACCTGCAGTACACAAAGTTATTCCATGTAATTAGACCATGGCTCTGCTATCCACACCACCCTCTCCAACCCTTTAAAAACATAAAAACCATCCTTAGCTCACAAGACATACAAAAATTGCTGTGAGCCCTGGCTGGTGTGGCTCAATGGACTGAGCACCAGATTGCAAACCAAAAGATCACCGGTTCAATTCCTAGTCAGGGCACATGCCTGGGTTGTGGGCCAGGTCCCCCGTTGGGGGCACACAAGAGGCAACCACACAATGATGTTTGTCTCCATCCTCCTTCCTCTCCTTCCTCTCTAAATGTAAATAAAATCTATAAAAAAGGGAAAAAATATATTTCTGAAATAGAAAGGACAGCAAGTCCAAAAGCCTCATCCATTCCTTTAATAAAGTCACTGTGCTAAGCACCAGAAATAACAAGACACAGTTCCAACCTTAAAGATTTCAATCCAGAAGGCCACCCACCATTCAACCCAATGCAGCAGCTAAATTATCAAATACGGTTTCCTACACATTATAGTACGTTAAGCCATATGAAACGAATAGCTTGGGAGGCATGAGAGAGGTCTTTACTAGAACCACTGAAAGCCAAGGTTGGAACTGTGGCTATTCCATTCCCAACTACATAATCTTGGGCAAGGAGCCTTATTTGAAATGTGGGGACTTTACACCTATTAAATATTTGCTCATTATCATTTAAAAACCTAGTGAAGGTTGTACTTTAATCAAACCTAAAACCCCTGGTCCATACTGCTGCCATTGGAAATAATTTCACTTGTAGCCCAGTTTCTAGAACTGCTGTTCAATGGAAATAAACTACAAACCAAGTATCTAAGTTTGTTTTCTAGTAGCCATAAAAAAAGGGCAGAATTAATTTTTATCATTTCAACACACAGTCAACAAAGTTGATGTTACATTTCTCTTCTCATACTAAGTCTTCATAACCTGACCTGTGGTTTATACTCACTGCTGCATCCAACGGCGCAGCCTCCACCATCCCAAATGTCGTTCTATGCGTCACCCACCCATCCTCCCGCAGCGAGCGAACTCTGTGCTGTGTACTTCCACCCTGCCTCTTTTGTTAATAAGGGCATTATTTACTACTGAAAAATAGGTTGTCAAGTTTTTCTAATCTATCTAGAAATAGTATAGTATTGTCACAACCACTAAATAAGAACACAATACTGACTTCAAGAAAAAGGAACCACAAAGACCAAGAGGCTGAAGGGGATGGGGGAGTGGGGTGGGGTGGGGTGGACAGACACCAATTTAAAGTTAGGAGAATGCTCAAAAAAGAAAAAAAGGGGGAAGAAATCCTGCTGGGATTTGAGAGAAAACAGAAGTCTCTTCAACAGTTCCCAATGTAGTGCAATGAAAGTAAAACATGTAGCCAGCACCAAACTTCTATACCACTCCATCTATCCCGTTTTAAAAGGGTCTCAAGCTATTCTAAAAGTTTTAGAAAGCATTTTTTGGCGGGGGGGGGGGGGGGG